>JAVFBX010095355.1:0-16314 GCA_034783855.1 Mopalia kennerleyi | reverse complement strand
TTTAAAAACCCCCCCCCCCCCCCCCCCCCCCCTCCTCTACTCCTCTCTCGTCTGAGAAACGAATCGCAGGCAGCTCAATGGCAAACAGCTATAAGCAATGCCAAAGACATGGAATCCATGTAGTGCGCATTGTCTCGTCAATGCCTTACAGGCAAAATCCCCAGGAGAGGAAACTTCGTTAGAAATTCTCTCACATCTGTAAGACAACTTCCTTACAAAAACACTGGTTCTTTTCTCCAACGTATCATACATCAATGAATGGGTGAAATTCCCATTAATGTGACACTATATTTCATGTCTATCGAATTAATCCCATAAAAAAGTGTCTCCACACGTCCCGACTCCTGGTTTATGTTACCATTAGAGGCTGCGAACAGCAGAGATAAAAATGTAACGATGAAGGAAGTGACGTGCCTGCTTGATCTCTATTGGGCGACACCAGAAATTTGCCCCGAAAATATTAGCTAAAACGTATTGATCCCTGGGTTTATTTCTATAGAAAGATAACCAAGGTTTAACAAATTATCAACCTGACGAATAGCGTATCAGACAAGGAAATGTTAAAAAATATCACCAACAAGTAACGATGCAGAAAGATGAAACAATTTTCCTCAAAGGCCATTCTGACGGCTTTGTCGTTTTTCTTTGACTTTTGTCTGTCAGCGTTAGGTTCAGCCTCTGTGAGTTAAGCAGAATAACAGATAGCAAACTTCGGGATGTGCTTGGAATGAATCACACGAAATCAAACGGTGAATTGGCGCAGAAAGGATTGAACCTCTAGCTAAATGAATTTAAAGCCTCATGTAAAACTGAAATTTTTTGTTCAGCATATTTGGCCACTGTAGCGGAAAATTAGTTTAAAAATGATTCCCAAGATAAAAGCGTTCATTGTTCACGGAATGATATGCAAACACAAGCCAATAAAGAGGTAGTGAAAATGAATGGGTGTTATCGGCTGGACACATAGCTTCCTGAGATCGATCGACCGATGACAAACTCTCTCTCACACCTCGCTCAGTTCAACAGAGACAGTGATTTCACACCGAGATAGCTTAACGACTTTCCCATGTCAGGGGCTTGTTTGTAACAAGTGTTCTGGTTATAAAGATAATGATATTCACTTTCCATTTTTGTATCAACTATAACAAACTCTGCCATGGTATTGCGAGTTATTGATTTCACTTGAACGTGTGGGTTGAGTGATCCAACGATACCTGGATTATTAAAATACATTTAATCTTATTGCGGAATTTCATCTACATTCTGTAAACTTTTCAGTTGTGCCTTTCTGATTCTTCATATAAGTTCGTAATTGAAATCCAGAACCTAGCGGCAGAATTACTTGTGGTATGTTTTAAGAATAGTATAACAGCTAAAAAAAAACTTTGTTTTCGTTGTTTTGGGATAGCATTTTGTAATGTTTGCAGATTCTAGTTGTAGTGCCGCTTCGATGCCTAACTCTGATGGTCGTGGGTTCGACGATTCAACCTGTAAAAGTTGTTTGAACTAGAATCTGCATGTTCAAAATAAGAAGGAGTTATCCCTAAGTAACGAAAACACAGTTAATAATCACTTTCTAAAAGACACACAAATAATTCAAATCAAAAGATAGCAATGCAGAATATCTGCACATCTCATTTCGTAGCTAGTTTAATATTTATGGATTATTCAGTTGCGGGAAGATAGTAATGCAGAGTATCCACATTGTTTTTTAACATGTATTAAACTGGAAAAATAATTAATACATTTCTGTTATCGCTACTAACATAAGACATATACATGGACAGCAACGTGTTTATTGACTACATTGGTTCATAGTTCATAGCTATAACCAGCTTCTAAATGTCACTGAAACAAGTATTTTGTTGTTGGTTAAGTTCTGGAAAGTTAGTTTATATTCAAACTGAGCAGTTTGGGAATTTTATATCATAAATTACTTTGTCACAACTCACAAGTAGAACCCAGTGGCTGACACAGCTGAGAGAGTTGCAACTCTCCACGACGTCTGTTCAAAGGTCTATGTGAACTGTAGAACCAATTCGATCTAAATGAGCTCTTAACTGATCATGGACGAGCCATGATTCTGTCCGAAATGAGATTTAGTAATCATAGTCCTTATTGAATATATTTAAGTCAAACGTTATCGATTAAAACTCTTATTTCATGAGCTTGTCAAAATTGCCACTGCCAAATCCTAGTCGGTGCACGTTCCAGACTAGCTATTTACTAGCTAATCAGATACTGTCTTATTCTAATCGTTGGCATTCTGCCAACTTTTTTTCCAAATCAGGACGAATTGGTACGCTTTGAGAATATCAAACATCGCCCCACGAATAGTCTGGGTTCCCGTTACTCGTTTTAGCACATCACATACAATTGACAAACACCGCCTTTGATTTTTTGATAAATTTGCAATAATTTATTCCCCCATAATATCCACCACTTCATCAGATTTTGTTAAGTTTAGAGTTTAGCCAAGAGTTATTAAAACTGATTTGAGTGCTCGAACTTGTAAAACAACTTCCTGTGGTCGAGCTTTTAAGCCTCCAGGATTGAAGATCGAAGATTGTGGTGATAAGGTATTTTTTTTGGTATTGGATTCTATCGAAAATCCGTGTCAATTCACAGCAGAGGCCAGGCAGGGTTAATGCTGTTGATACGAACGATATTATCTCTCAAGTCCCCACATTCACCAATGTCTTTATACAATTATTTATCCCAGGAAACCATTCCTTTAGAGCCGGTAGATTTGGGCGTAGTACTAACTTAAGAATTAAGTGATTATTGCGCTGTGTAACTTCCGTGAATATATACTACCCCAAAATATTATCTGAAGTTGACCTGAACCTTTGTTGAAGTCATCTAAAATCGAAACTTTACCAACTGATTTCATTGTTTTGTTATTTAATGTTGTAGTCAAGTGTATTTAAGTTTCATGACGGCTTCAGGATGTCAGTATTTAATGGAAACCGGAAAAAACTTTGTAAATAGATACCAGTCCTATTAACCCAAGTCCCCGAGAAGCTTTTCTTTTATTAACCACTCCGATTACCCAAGAAGCTTTTCGTTTATACATGTATACATTATGTCATGAAGCTCTCTGGATAAAGGCAGTTGGGTGTGAGTGTGACAGTGATGTCTTTAATAAGCACTGGAGAAATATTAACTTGCCAACCTTATCTAAAAAATTAACATTTTATGGTAGTGATTGTGTCCAATATTTTTGGATTACAAAGCCGTCGCATAGATGTAAGCGAAATACCCTTGGCTGCACTGAACACGGCGTAAAAGACCAATCAATTAATGATTATAATACAGATTTACGGCTGGATCGAACTCTAGGAGGCGCGCATTGGAGGGATTGAGTTATCCAATACACAGCTAACCGGATCACGGCGCGCCACTCTCAAATAAGGGGGGGGGGGGGGAATCCCAAAACGTTAAAGTCATAAGCCATGTTTTGGTCTGTTAATCAGACTAATCAGGCGAATATTGAAGCTGGGCTGTTAGAAAATATTAAGACGAAGATACTTTGTTAAATATTTGGCTAAAATAAAGTTATACTATACGGTATGGAGATATCTCCACAATTTGACGAAGGATTCACGTTAACTATATTTTTCAGTTTCTTTTAACCATATTTAGGTATCGCAACCTATTGGGGGAAATTCAAATATTTGTTACCTTATTAGCAAGTGAATTGTCATATGCAGGCATAAAGCGGGTTACAACGGTATAATTTAAAATTAGTTAAATAAATTCTTATATATTTTATATATATATTCATTTCGCTACAAGGGATCGCTAAACATGAGCTAAACCTTTTGTGACAGATGGTTGTCTATACAATTAAGTTTGGTTGAGTCATTCCTCTTCAAGTTTCAATGGCGGATTAGCCAACTAGGGGCGAGTATATTGTTCACATCGGGTTTTTTTTTTAGCAAAAAACAGGGTTTCCCGTTACTGTTAGAAATTATTGTTTTATAGACTGTTTGATGAAATATGACCTTATGTCTCTCAAAGCCGACAGTTATACTCTTGCACCTCGTCTTTGAACCCCGAATGTCACATTAGCCCAACAAGAATGCGTTTATTGTTGACGATCTTTTCAACACAGCATCGGATCTCTAGTTGCTCGAGGAATTATTTTTGATGAATAGTAAGCTGAAATATGAGCTCGTGTGGCTGAGAGCAGCTTACTCTACATTTTTGATATCTGATTACGTCGTCCCGGATCAAGTTCTGAATATGAGAACTATATAGCGTTAATAGAATGCGGCAATTCATTGGGTAGTTGGAATCCATTGGCAGATGGAGTTCTACGTGCTGTGCTGAGTTTGTAGACAATTAAGATGATTTGTATACTGAAGTCACGCACTGTAAATGCATCTGTTTCCTTAAGTTTTACGCCACACTGAACAGTATGCCACTGATATATACAACTTTGTATTTGTGGATTTTTTTCTGAGTCTTGTGATAAGCTGATAGCCCATGTTTTTTCTTCATATAACCAAGGACTGTAACTCTTGATTATTAAAAACTGAACTGCCCTCTGGATCAAACATAAATGTAAAAACAGACGAGACATAGCTCGCCCATGCTCAACTATATTTATGTATGTAGCTGATCGGATAGCTGGACAAAATAAATCGATTAATTTCTAAATACGGCGGCCTAAAATGAAAAAAAACCCCAAAACGTTGGGCTGTTTGTGGGTTATATGTGAAGCGCACTTGACAAGTCAATGCTCTGCTTGGAAAGGTCTAATTTGTTTCTTGAACTTAAACACGTATTACCCTACTAGATTTGAAACTAATACAAACAATTGTAAAATATTGAAGCGAAGAAGCTTTTTTTGTTTGTTATTTTTTTAAGAAGAAGATTTTGTCAGTTTTATATGCGACTTTCGGAGTTATCACAGATATGAAATCAAGACTCGAATGTACTATTCTTATGAAGTGAGATACAAGTTTGTACAAGGCATCCATAATGAGGCACCGTTTACTAGATCGCACTGTGCTCTTTGGAATGGTACACATTTTTTGAGTTTCTACTAAAAATAGTTTTGGAAATACGTTTTGGAAAATGTAGAGTCTGCTCAAAACTGAAGTGCTAGAAATAGGAAATTAAAGTTTTGCGACTTGAATATAATATGATCATGGGAAAACTAATAATAGGTTCCGATTTAACTGTTTGTACTTAGAATCTCGAATTGTGTTTTTCACCAACGTATAGTTTGAATACCTAACTTTTAATCCAAGAGATAACAAAAATGGTTCATTTTGAGCCCAAGGTGTCCAAGACCTAAAAGATTCCAAAAGTTGCCTCAGAATCTATACGCTTCGATGGCAGTTAAATGGGTGAGAATCTAAACCGTGACTAAGACGTGAAACCGGTACTGCCGGACTGCACACCGAGCGATGGCTGATGAAAACCTAACAGGGAAAAGATTGGATTGTCTTTCTTCAAGACAACTTCCCTACAAAAACACTAGATCTTTTCTCTAACGTATCATACATCAAAGTAGGGGCGAAGTCTCCATTAATGTGGCACTATATTTCATGGCTATGTAATTAAACCCATAAAAAAGTGTCTCCACACGTCCCAACTGCTGGTTTATGTTACCATTAGAGACTGGGGACATCAGTGGTAGAAATGAAACTATGAAGGAAGTGTTGTGCTTGTACGTCATAAATTTGAACCTGATATGTCGGTTAAAACGTCTTTATGTAAATTATCAAATTTGCGGATAGAAAGAAAAGGAAAACATCAAGGTTGACGTTTTAGGTCATTATAGAAAATTAAAGTATAATAAAGACGCTTAAAAGTATTAAATGCTTTGGCTTTTTTCCAGACAATTGCAATTGAAGATAAGATAATCTTGAATTCCGCTAATGCGGGGAGCATAAAAAGGCGCACGTTAAGAATATGCAAAATAAGGGTGTGATGGGTGTGATTTTTCAATGAAGGCAATCTCACGTAAGCGTTAGCCTACTGTCCGGCGATAAATGCACGCCACTACAGAAGATGTTGTATGGGAGCTCAGTATGAGCATAAAGTCACATTACGTTACAATATCGTTAACTATAATGATGCAGACAAATGGAACAGTTTGCGCTGTGAAATCCGTGTCACGTTCTTCCTTGACTGCTGTCTGTCAGCGCGAAGTTTATCCCTGTCAGTTAAACAGATTAACACATAGCAAAAATTGAGGTGTGCATGCTTGTATGAATCATGCCAACATCAAAGGTAAATTTGCAGAGGAAGGATTTGACCCCAGGAATTAAAGCCTCGTGGAAATTTTTTTTTGCTATTCATAATTTGGCCGTTGTTGCGGAAAATCAAAATAAAAGTAACTAACTTTCCCAACAAAAAAGATTCCGAGATAAAAGCATCCATTGTCTTCGAAATGAATGGGTGTTATCGGCTGGACACATAGCTTCCTGAGATCGATCGACCGATGACAAACTCTCTCTCACACCTCGCTCGGTTCAACAGAGACAGTGATTTCACAGCGAGATAGCTTAACGACTTTCCCATGTCAGGGGCTTGCTTTGTAACAAGTGTCCTGGTTATTAGGATCATACTATCCACTTTCCATTTTCGTATAAAGAATAATAAATGCGCAATGATACAGGAGACTATTGATTCACCGAACCTGCAGGTTGAATGATCAAATGATAAAAATAGTATTAAAACGCTAGTAATGGTATTAAGTTATTATCATCGTGCGGCTCACTTATAATACTTGAGGTCGACATACGGACTCTAGTCCATGAGCGGTACATCAAAGTAGGCCGACACGCTAGCCACTGAATCACAGTTAGGGATCCTTCAATTTTGCCATCTATCAGCTAAAAAATACACAGATGTGCTTCGAATGAATTCATCCATGAATTTCCAGGAAAGGGACTGAACGACTAGATAACTTAATCAAAACCTTATCTCAAATTGAGACTTTTTTTGTTGCGAAAATTTGGTGATTGATGCGGCAAATTGGACGTAAAACTTCTGAGATTGCTAACACAAAAAGGTTCGCTCGATAAAACTGTCAATGTGGGCTGAATCATTCGCAAACACAAGCCAATCAAATGGTCGTGAACATGAATGGAGCTCCACAAAGATATTTATTGCCGTCGATCAAACGATATGAATTTCTTTTTAAAATAATGCCTTATAGCGGCTCCCTCAACAAAAAAATTGGTCTACTTTCCTTTGCAAACCAGGGGCTATTTGTTCGAAAGACGATCAGCCGCTAACACCAGATGAAATCGCTAATACCGGGTTAGAGATAGACCTTAAATATGGCGTGACGTCATCTATAATAGCGCTCTGAGCAACCGGTCCCTACTTATCGTCCCTCGTGCTCAAGAGGCACATTATTTCTATTTGCATGTAGTTACTATATTAACAAATTTATCATAAACAACAACAAAAAATTGTTTTCCTTACTTTTGGTACACTCTGAGAAATCATTTTGTTTAGGGTTCTATAGAAAAAACTATGGTGCTATATGGAACCATTATGACAAAAACGGTTCTTAGATACAGGAAGACAGGGAGCAATTCTTGAAAATGTTGCTGTGATAGTTCCAAACAGAAAAGGCTTCCACTAGAGCCATCACTGAAAAACCTTTAAGGGTTCTTTTAGAGTCATATTATAAAAGTGTGTAGAGTTTCAGAAAATGTTGCGTGCTGAGCCCAGTACGAGAATCGGGCATAAAACCCCCAAACTATCCCAACAAATAGGTTGGACCATCCAGCAAGGTTGTTTTCTTTCCTACACACCAAATTCTCATAACTTCAAGAGATATGGATTATTCTCAGAATAAGACTTTCGGCTGGATCCTTTCCAAAACTTTTGCAAACACTTTTATGATCTCATTTATTCTCTATCCATCACAACATTTTTCGGATAATACGATACCAGACTTCTGAGAATGTATAATAAAGCCTCCGTTAAAAATATTCTTGGCTCATAACGCTTCCAATAAGTCGTGCGGTTACTGTTTTTCATCGGATTTGTCTGAGTCCTTTTTTCATTAATAAGCACGTTCGATCACTAAAAGGCGAAGTTCTATCCAACAAACCGGTGTTTTGTCGGAGCTTCTTGCGCGGTGGTCCTCTGATAGCTAAGAGAGAGCACGGCGCTGAGTTAGTATTATATGTACCACTGTAAACTAATACTGTAAGTTTACGTGTAGCGTTGACCCACGATCTAAATCCATCAGTAAGGCATTCAATCACACAATTGATCGGCCGACATACCCTCCAACTGTTCTCTCGACCACGCCCGACCGACTAACCCCCAAAATGCAATCCACTTAACTACCATAAAGTGAACAAGTAAAAATAATGAAATTTAATTGAATTACTGACGTAAAATTAATAACTAAATAACTAATTTTAAAAAATCGTAATAATTTAACAATGAATTTCTGACATCCAATAGCTGGATGTCAGAACATCCAATTTCTGACATCCTATAGATTGTCATTTTCCTCCAGTTATAAATGTGCAGGTCGTTGGTTCGTTGCTCAGATCTCTCAGAATCCGCAGGAGATGTTTGCAATCACACATCCAACTGTCTCTTAAATCTTTATTCAGGCAGCGCGAGTCTGGTATGAACAGATTGAAATGACACAGTAATTTACGGCTATCACATTAAACCCATGGCAATCTAACAAAGGTAGTTTATGTCCCCATTAGGGGCCGGGTCATCAGATCGGACAATAAAACGCCGGGCTGCAGTGCAGCTCTTGTTTGGACAACTTTGGTTAAATCGAGAAATAATCCCTTAAATCGACATGTACTTGAAATTAACGGTGTCAAATCTATTCTCGTATTACCAAAGGTACAATTGAACTAATGCATAACTCAAATACAGAATATTGATCGGAATTGCAATCCTGTTGTGGCTTGTGTTTTGACACAATAAGACGTAAAAAACAATCCAAAATATATTTCTATATGTATAAAAATGCTGAATAAAACCAACCATTGTTGTCAGTCACAAGCCAATGAAAGAGTTGCAAACTTGTATGAATGGGTCCCGGTTTCCAATCCTGGTGGGGGCAAGAACATTTTTCTCTCTTCATTTTTTCAAAATATATGAATGGCCCCAATTGTGTTAGACATAGTTTCCGTGCATCGACCAACCAATGACCAACTCTATCTCGCATCGGAAAAGCAGAATTATCGGAGAGCTCAATTAGAGATGTAGAACCTAACGACATTTTCATGACAGGGTGCTCTCTTAACTGCAATTGTAAAAATAGCTTTAACGCTACTATCTTTGTTTGCATTATCGCCTGTTCTTCCCAAGATTTGCAAAACATTTATTGCAGAATTACACATCTAACTGCCAACTAAAAGTTTATACGCTCCAATTTACTGGCCTGAACTGGGATAAAACCTATAAAATTTCAGATTAATCGCATTACTGTCTCTAGCAGAAGGTTTTGTTAACCCTAATTCTCACGATACGATATGCAGCAACTACTTATATTGCGAGTTTTGGTCGTGAAAAACGTCGACCAATCAAATTTCCGCGAATAAGGGTAATCCCCTGAAATTCTTACTACAAATCGCCCCGCTATAATGCACCTTTCTCTCAGAATGGTAGAGGCATTCTGACTGCATACATGACTGACAAGAATTTCATTCAAACTAAACGACTGGCTTATGTCAATTGCGTTCAGCATTCGCGGGCTTTATTCAAAATCTATACTTCTATTTACGCCAGTTAGTTGTTTACATTGAACTTCTTCTATCAGATATTGCATATAAATCGGCACCTTTTTGTATAGTGTCCAATGTATCCTGTTTAAGAAGACGGTGAACAGAAAGAGAGGATTGGCTCGACGAATATGCAGATTTGGGATCGTAAATGACATCGGATTTGGCATCTTGCCAATATCATTGTCCGTATTGTTCGGATTTAGTTGGTTGATTTATAACAAACACATCTGCCATTATAACTCCACTGTCGTTTAACATCTGGCGATTTAAGCAGGGACTGAAATGGTTTTGAGACGGTAAATACCCCCCTAGTTAAATCTGACAGTATTTAGTGATCTAACAAATGGTAGAGCTTTAAAAAAAATGCGAACCACTTTCTGTGTGTATAGGCTAATGTCAAGGGCCTGTCCCCGACTTCTCTGTATTTCAGTTCGTCTCTGAGAATCGAGCAATAGATATAATGAATGTTGAGGACTTGTCAAGAACTGACCGACTGTCTGATATTTCGACTCGGTGATTATCGGAGGATTCTTTTGTTTACGTCTCAATTGCCAAGCTAAATTGTAGCACCACGGTAGCTTGTGCCTGTATCTCAACACTGACAGTCATACTACAGCGACTAATTTGGTCAAATGATACCCAAATTCTAATCATTCAATTCAACTGGCATTGGCAGTAATGCAAAATTATAGACGCACTGTTGACCTTATTTCAAATCTGCCTCTTTGCCTGGCATCTTTTGTTATATCCTAAATATAGTCTGCCACATCAGACATAGCCCGGTACATCCAGCTCCGTGTAGTAGCCATTAACTAATTGTACCAGTACCGTGACCACGACATGCATGCTGAGCGGGGAAGTGAGGTGGGAGGCATACGTTGCATAGGTATCCTTTTAAAAGAACCGCTCTGATTGGTTTAGTTTCCGCCAATGATACGCTTCGTTAGACATGCCTCAATTATTGACTATCGAAATGGTGGGATGATAAAGATGATTCATCTTGATTAGGTCTTCATTAAAATCCAGCTTGTATTAGTAAATCACGTCTTGACCAGTCGGCAAACTCGCTGCACGAGCATGACAATTTAAACAAAGGCGAGCGTCCGCGGTCTCACGTCGCGTGAACAATGGCGGTGGTCTGGAAATCTTTGTCCTTGATAATCCAGTTTTCACGATAAGTGCTCGACAACACTCTGTCAATAACAGATTGGATTAACAGCCATTATAACCCCCTGACCTCACCCTTGACATTCGAGATTTCAATTGACTGTGTAGTCACACTGGAGATATTTGTTTTGCTGAAGCAATGAACAGTTCACGCTCTCAGACGTGTTATTTGACTCAAATATTCTCTTGATTGCTTGTCCACATTTCCATACAAATATAATTAATTATATGAGAATCTTAAGTGCGACCTTATAGAAGTCGTGAATGACCCGTCATCTGGGGAGACATGCCTAAATTTAAACATTTTGTTGTCAAATATTGGACTGTTATCGTCTGTCAGTATAACCAACAATTACTATGGCCGTTGTGTTAAACTGCGTCACTTTAAGCCTCGTAATGCCGGTATTTATATTATGTACTTTTACAAAAATACCACAAGCTTTATAGACAATTGGTCTGCAACTCATTGTATTGATGTAACATAGTAGATCGAACATTGATCACACCACCAATTAACTGATAGTGTTTTTAAACGTCATACACCAAGTGTGAAGAGAATGTACTTCCTGGATCTAGCGCCATCTATTTTAGCTTTGTTTGCCTGTATAAAGTATACTAAAAACTGAGTCTGGTTCTAAAACTATTTACATCTGAGCTTGATTCGTCTTTATTGATTAAAAAAAGAAGACATGTTTTTCGGTTTGTCCCCATTGTTGCCACATATATAACCAATGTCACGTCTCATACTTGTGATACCAACACTGTATAATTAAGACGGGTTTTTTAAATACTTTTTATCAAGTTCAGTTTGCAGGTTGATCAACTGTTGTTTCTTCCTTCATCTTTTATCAAATGTTGTCGGATTCTTCTTGGTAACCACGGACAAATTCACACTTTAAGACATGAAATTTCGACATAACTATTATGAGATGTAGCTTTATCGATTTTTACTTCTGAGGTCCGGTTGTGTATGGACGTTAGATTCCTTGTGGTAACAAATCACCAATGTATAACTAAAAGAAAATAAAAACTATTCTACTCTCGGTTAAAACTGAATAAACGCACTTAGTCAGATAGATGTTTTCCGTGATCTGTGGATGTTGGCTTATTCTCTCCATTTTTCGCTAACTGGCATTTTACTGACGAGAGCAAATAAATGACCACATCGGACTTCCATACTTTTTGTCTGCTTAAGAGTTGTTAAGTAGAAGAATAGTTCGGCAAAGATCATCTAGACAAATCGATACATGTATATTCAGCTAAAATTTTGTTCAATGCTATAAAATTATCAGAACCAAGAGATCTTTTGACAGGGCAATGGTCATTCATCAGTTATTATTGCAGCTTTTAGTATTTTTTTTACTCCCTGGCGAGATAGCGTCTTATTAGTCGTGAACATTGACGAAGAGACTGTCTTGTTAATATTGGAATAGTTCCAAGAAAAAGTCTACCTCGTGGAAGAAAAGGGCATTTTACGACTCGTTAAAGACGAATTCATTTTTCTGATAACTCGTCTTTTTGTTATTTCGTATAACAGTCCATGAACTCTGACAGGACATTATCGCAATTTGGAAACAAAGGAGACACTCAAAATTGCATAGAGTTAATAAGACATTTGTTACTAGTACTTATTCAAAAGTTCGGATGAGTCATTATGTCGAATTTGAGTTAGCTTATTTGCATTCCGAATTACCCAGTTGCTCTTCCTTGTTGAACATATCTAAAACTACTTGCCAAAATATGCCAAAACGCTTAAAGTTCGATTTTCCCGGGCGTCAATACAATAACCTTGTTAGGAATTTGGCACAGATCAGCGTCAGTGGTTTTATCTGTGAAGGGTAAGGATTTGACCAAATCTAGCTTATTTACTTACATCTGATAACAATATACTTTATCTCAAGTAACGATGATCTAAGGGTACTTGATACTGCTGGGTTTATCGCTGCTTTGGGGGTTAAGATCAACGGCTTTAGCCCACATGTTTGGCCAATCTGGGTGTGTTTGTTTTATAAACTAGCTACCAATAACGCTAATCCGCTTTGAACAAGAATAATTCCACTGTGAGCTGATTGAAGATATCGCAGTTAAAATCCCCACGAGGGAAGCATCCAAAAGCGATGTGTTTGAGAAATCAACGAACCCATATAATGACACCAAAACCCTTACACTGCTTATGAATTTAAATATCTTAATTATGATATGCAAATGGGGATCCAAATTTATATTACGTTGCGCATTTCGTGCAGACTGAGTCAACGGATATATAAATGACGTTGAAAACCACAGCAGGGTGTGGTGTCCCTGCGATCTGTGTCTACCTAGCGATCGATACAGGGGAACTGTCTGGAGACAATAAAGCTGCCGACGCATTTTTGTTTTCCTTCTATTGGCTGTTGTGCAAATTATCCAACAAACATATTGAATGGTTGAATCGAGCGATCTCCTTGTCTTCGATATTTCTATGACACGGTTTGCGAAACACGTCCAAAATTATCAGAGCACACAAAAGCAATTTGCAACGACACTATAATCAGGTTATGCAACCGCTCTATAATTTCTCTGATTAAACGAGGAGGAATGTATTGGCGTCAATTCAAGGCACATGCCTATTTTAACAGTTTATGACTCTATTTGAAAGTGTGTCTGAGGAGAATAAAAGGCCTGTACTATAAAGAAATAAAAACCCTTGTTGTAATTAGTTTGCATTTCATCTCGCTAAAAATAATTTGGAAACTTTAACCTGACCATTGATGATTAGCCCAACTCACGCGTGAATCCGGAATATTTATTGACCTTTCAATGAAATATAACATTATATTACAGAATGTCTAATAAACCGTAAAGTCCATGGGCCACTTCTTTGTTCGTGTGTTGCCAATGTTTTGTATTTTTGACAGCAGACTTGACTTGTTATCTGTGCTTTATTATTCTCGAATTCTCTAGGGTAATAACTGACAAATCTATAGCCGCGGCAAATTAATAAGGGATGGCTTTGGCTTCTTGTCAAATCTTCGAGTCATGACTGCAGCCTTGATTTGTTTACCTGCAGTTAATTAAGAGGTCTTTTAGTTGACGAATTCTCCTGGGTAATGACTGACAAATGTATAGCAGTAGCAAATGCGCGAGGGAGGGGTCGCCTGTCATTAAATCATCGCCTTGTGTTGTTCACATGGCGTGGATATTTCAACACAACCATCTGTTATAAAGACTGTCTTACAATTTAACTTGTGGTCACTTAAACCCGACTGGGGGCATGGCTCAGAAATGGCGGAATGAGCCACCCTTTTTAAATCAGGTTTTTGTAATTATGACCCCATAGGCTAATGGTTACCGAAAAACGACTCAAAGACTCAAAGCAAACTGTAGGTATTTGACAACAGGGAAGGCTTTGGAGTGAACGAACTCCCGGTTGAATTTAATTTGTATTACATATATATATATATTGAATATATATGGTCGAACTGCTTCGATTGATTGGGGGTTTCACACCGTACTTCAGATTATTTCACTCATAGGACGGCTGTAATGAAGTACTCAAGGGTATATATATATGACGATGGATTGTCCACTTTACACTGCGCCTTGCCTTATTACGGTGGAATACCGGAAGGAAACCTCGTAAAAACCACCAATGCGATTGCCGGAGCCACAACCTTTGACTCACTCATATACCAAGACAGTGCTATTCCACCATATAAATAAATCAGTAAGGTAAAATATAATTACATTTAAAAAAAAAGTAGCAAAACCAAAAATAATGCAATATATTTATTGTCAACAATAATAAAAAGTTATTATTAGATCTGCAAAAACTGTACATATTTGTAGCATTGATTATCCAAGATTGACTAAAACTATTACCATACATAATGTTTCCGCCTTGGATCACAGTGAGCTGGGGAAAACAATGTTTCTCAAAATTGACCCGGGATTCAGCAGGGACTTAAGGACTTTTTTTATTCAAACACAGTGAAGATTAAACTTTGTTGATAGAGAGAATCGAAGATCAGCATTTTCATAGAAAATCTCTTTATCTTTGTTGTTCAACCTGTCAACGGATATCGGCTGCGTATATGGCATTAACTTATTAATTAAATGGTTTTCAAAACATAGGCAATTTTGGTAATAACAATATATACATTGTCACGACACATTATTTCGACATTTAGCCGTACATTTACGTTTTTAACAAAATATTCAGATTTGTTTAGCTAAATTGTTTAAATGTTCTGTGACAAGTACAATAAACTGACACTGACAGTTCAACGAAATCACAAACTAGTTGGTTATAGAGTTTGAGATAACACCAGCCATTCGCTATGACCAATTGAACAAAAATTGACCAATTTCCGTATCTGAATGTAATGCGACTTGTAGTTTCGGGGAATACGCAAACTGGCGCATGAAGTCTTGAAAAGGCGGACTGGCTGTCTTTGTATTTCTGTTCGGTGATTATCGATAAAGTCTTTTGTTCGCGTCTCAATTTCCAGGCTAAATTGTGGCTGCACGGTTATTTGTGCTTTGATCTAAACGCAAGCAGTTAGATTACAACTAATTCCGCCCAATGCTAAGCTAATTTCAATCATTCAATTCCTCTGGTATTGGCACTAATATGAAATCACAGACGCTCGGCAGGTCTTCTCTGAAAGTGGCTTCCTTTCTTAGTATCTTTTGTTGTACCAAACACAGCGTTTCACAACATGTCTTTAGTCCACACCAGTGGCCATTAGCTAATTTCGCAAGTTCTGGGATTGACACGCGGGGATGCGTGCACAGCATTGATATCCTTTTAAGAGAGCCGCTTTGATTGGTTCGGTTTCCGCCAATGACACGCTTCGTTTCACATGCCTCAATTATTGACTATCGAAATGGTGGGATGATGAAGACGATTCATCTTGATTAGGTCTTCATTAAAATCAACCCTTATTTCTATTATTAGTAAACGACATTACATCGGTCAGTATACTTGCTGCACATGTGTCACAAAAGCAAGTGTGCGAGTCTCGCATGAACAATGGCTGCACTTTAGAAATTCTTAGCCGCGATAATTTGGTTTTTGACTGATAGTGCCTGAAGATACCCTCTTAATACCTCACTAAATTATCACGCATTATAACCAAGCTGCCTCACAACTTGAACAAATGCGACCCTAATCCACTGCTTGTCAACAATGAAGACATTTCTGTTCCTAAATTAATTAAGTTCACGCTGCCAAAACTGCTGTTGACCAAACTCGTTCTTAGAGACTTGTTAAGATTTTCATTAAAATATTTTTGTAATGAAAATCTTGAGTGCAATGTGTTAGTTTTCAAGAATGTCTCATTCGTCTCTAAAGCCTGCCGCACACGAGAGAACTTTGCTGCGCAAAGCTCCACGTGTGGAAGATGGCGCAGCACATTTCCCTCGT
>JAVFBX010095354.1:0-28714 GCA_034783855.1 Mopalia kennerleyi | reverse complement strand
ATTAAATAATTAACGGTTATGCTTAATCAATTGCAAGTGAATTACAGTTGTTTGTCTTTGAAAATATTCATTAAAAGTAATAAGTTTAGGTAAAAAATCGTTGGGGTTTCCCTTTAAAGACTTCTTATTTTTATTACTACAAGAAGAACAATGCATATTTAGATTTAAGCAGATTGAATACAGTAAAAATTATTTTTAATGAAACAAATCGATGTCTGCGACAGAATTAGCAATTCTAAACGTATTACGTTTTGTGTGTCAGCTTGTTAACAAAACGGGCAAGAGTAATAGAGTAATAAATTTGGAAGCCTTTTAATTTTAGAAACTTTGGAATATATTTTTTAACCAAATGTCCGTAAGCGTCTTGCCTGCAGCCTATAATATTTTTTGACAAAGATTTTTTTGGTAGAAGGTGTTCGTGTTAACGTGTTGAATAGCTTATGTCCACATTATAAACAGTCTGGGATTAAACAAGGACTCATTTTCTCACTCTAGAGAATTGTTTCCTGGCATGGAACATAACAATTGCTCCAAGCAGGGTGTATATATAAAGGTTAAACACTACAGCGGAACTTAACAGTGTTCCCATGCATTGCAAACTGGGAAAACCACCGGGAAATATGTGGCTTGCGGGCCATATCAAGTCCATATTGCACACTTGAGTGTTTATATACATACAACGCTCTATCTGTACAATATGTGTTATGAAAAAAGGTCACAGTTATTAGAATTATTTCCTGCCAAGGTCTTTCCTGACACAACAGTTTCCAATTCACACTTGAAATACCTCAGACCAAATGTCATTTTTGTAGTGACAGACCCCCCTCCCCTCCCCCCTTCTCTCACCCATTCCGGTAACAAGCACACCAGTGTTTTTATATCCCATCAACTCAAGTACACTCTTAACGTATAGTCGCCTATATAAAGCACTTATTTGATGGAAAACGGAAAACCATCATATGCATATCGGAAATGAGACACGGGCTAAGTTGCCATAGTAAGAATGGTATGCTTGTTGCATGGTGATCGTTCAGTATGTATAAGTAACTAACACACAGTTAACCTCTGTCTATATTAAAGAAACCATGTTTTGTTTGTTAATCTCTTGTATACTTAAAGATTCGAAATAATAAATGCCATTAAGTTATCTTCGGGATTTCGTTTCGTCGAGACCTCAACTCGATGGCATTGATCGGCCATTCATCTACATGTCGACTATATACAAAGACCAACAACAGAAGTCTATCAAGCAGAAGTATGAAACCGGCCATACCCCGTCTCAACGACGTCCCAACGACATTGTGACCAGACCAGCCGCGCTGATTGATGAAAGACGCCCCTTAGCTAGACATAGAGAAACCTCGAAGGACATTAATTGAATGTGGAATCATGGGTAGTCTTAATCATGCTTACGCTGTTCCTACTGTTTTTTAAATGTGTACTTTACCAATAAGGCGTTAGTGGATTCTGACATTCAAACTGCGCCATTTCTTGGGCAATGTGTCATATGTCAGTATATGGAAGTCCACTGAAAGTCACAATGCCGTTGAGACTGGGTAATGGCTGGTTTCATACTTCTGTTTGATAGATTACTTAATGCAGTTTGTCAGCAGAAGTAATTTGTCTAATTCACGATTTTACCAGATGGTCTTAGTCCTCTGTAGGTGTCTTTGAAGTTTAGGCTACAGTTGGCAGTTACATAAAAATGCATTTCATGAGAAAACTTGCTTTTGAAACATCGAGTCCCGTCTAGTTTTCCGACGCAAGCTGCAGCTTTTGAATCAGATACAGCAAGCTTTTTGGAGAGAAGCGTTCAAGAACAACAAACATAACAACATCAGAAATATTAACAACAATACAAATGTCTTGTTAACAGGAACGAGCAACTTTCTCGACCGGCCCATCTATACTTCCGGACCAAGATGTACCAGTGCTATACCGACAAAATGCATGTGATGCAACATTTTACTGAAAGCGTAAAATAATTTAAAAAGCATTATAGCCACAAGTGACAAGTGAATCAAACACATTAAGTAGTCCCCATGTTGCTTTGCGACTCAGTTAATGCAAATATATAATCTTTCTTTTTTTCGGATTGAGCACAAAGTGGGACTGATTTGCAGGCTATGTCAGGAACATTTTATCGTTATTTGCTGATAAGCTGAGCTCCGCAAAACAGCAAAAAGAAGTAGTTTAGTAAAAGAAATCAAATACTGGTGTCCAAGATGGTGCTTGTATAGGCAGGGGCGATTGTTTGTTTGTTTGATTGGGGTTTAACGTCGTACTCAAGGGTATTTTACTTATATGACGACGGATTGTACACTTCTATCTTTTCCTTGCCCTAGTATGGTGGAAAACCGGGAGGAAATCTCGTAAAAACTACCCGCGATTACCGGAGCCACATCTTGTGACTCACTCATATATACTTGAGGGTCGACAGTCGGACTCGATCCTGTGAACGGTAAATCGAAGTAGGCGTTAGAAAGCGCGCTCGCTAACCACTACTCCACGGCCGCGGGCCAGGCAGGGGCGAAGTGGACAAACCGTCGTCACTAAACCCCAATCAAACAAACAAGCAAGTATAGGCAGTGGTTTCCAGGACTAAAACTCCTCATTTAGAAAACCATACAATATGTGAGTCACCAGTTCAAATCCCGGTTGAGGCAAGCAAAAATTTCCTTCTCTATACAATGCAAATATAAGATTTTCCTGTCGTGATGTAGAAAGACAACAGGATTTTACGCTTGACACATATTGAACTTTTCAAGACACTATACCTGCGTCGAAGATCTGAAACATTTGTTTTCCAGTGTGACTATACTGGGATATAAATATAAGGTGCACCCAGTTTGCCTGTCTGGGTGGTAAGTCCACCTTATCAGAATAAATTAAATTTGCATATATATATGCACCAATTAACATTATGAATAATTTGAATTTAATCTTGACTTAATTTTGGTATTACGTTAATCTATTTTATAATTCGACGTGTAATGTTTCGCGTCCAATTTAAATCAATGTGTTAATATACAACTCATTATGAAGATAATTAAACTGATTATGTCACCATCTGTTAACATCACTAATATAAACTAATCTATTCAACGAAATTATTAATGTCAACTGTTAACTGAGAAATATTTTAACTGTATTGTTTTGTATTTATTTTACTTCATTTAAACTTGATTCCATATTTTATTTTAGAATAAATTATTTTACGCAAGTATAAACTATTGTTGTTTTGGTTTGCTACTGTACTCAAACTATAAGTTAATTTATAGTGCATGTGGTGGTCTAACCTTAAAGAGTTCTCTTGAATATTACAAGACGACGGACAAACCTTGGCACCAAACAAGAAATCTGGCAAAACAACTCAGTAAAACCATTCAGTTTTGATGACAAATGATAATTTTGTTAAAGTTTGGTAGATCCAACCAAATCTGCACTTCTTCGTTCACTAATTCAAGGCTGTAGCCTATGCGAAATGCATTGACACAGACTTACAGGCTTCCACATCAGTCTCTATAGTTGCTTCGAGAACAGTCACTTGTAAAAATTGGTTGATTGATTGATTGAACGATTGATTGATTGATTGATTGAACGATTGATTGATTGATTGATTGATTGATTGATTGATTGAATGATTGATTGATTGATTGATTGATTGATTGATTGATTGATTGATTGATTGATTCGTTGATTGATTGATTGATTACCGATCTTCCATCCAGTCCAGGGGATCCTATCCGTCCTTCCGGTCCGGGAGTTCCAGGTTCTCCCTGAAATCCACATTTAAATAAAAATATGAGATATTACAAACTATATTGCTGAGGAAAACGATATTTGTTTATCTGATACATATTTTGTAAATATAGGGGCAGTAAGATATCATTTGGCTAACATGGGACGCCTCGGTCCTTGTGTCCCGTGGCAGCATGTAACGTTAACAAAACAGATACATACACAGATTAACAATGAAACGAATATTTGTGAACTGACCTTTGATCCGTCAATGCCTGGATTACCTGGTGTGCCGGGTAAACCTTGTTTGCCCTAATGGAGTAAATCATTCTATGTTTAATAGGATAAGAAAATGGATGCCTGATATTCGTTGAAACTATATCAAAATCAGCTTGGAAATGATAATGCCAAATCAAAATCATGTTACATCGTTAAACTGTTATCATGTTAAAGTTAAATAATATCACACCAGTGGACATAATCAGTAATGTTTAGTTGTGTAGGCTAAATGGTTACTAAGCATGCCAAATTTCCATGTAAGAATTATGTATATATGACTAGCACCAAACATTACCATAATAGATAACTGACGATGTATAACGCCATTTTGATACAGTATTAAATAGATTAACTGTAATGGATTCATGTAGACAACAAGAAGGATGGCTTCAATGCCGTCTGAGTTTCCCCAAAATACAAATGCGATTTGATGAGATTAGGATAATCCAAACCCGTAAGTATACTCACTGGGGTTCCACGTAGCCCTCGAATACCTGGATCACCGATATCACCTTTATCCCCCTTGTGAATTAAAGAGTTAGTGTCACGTGACAATTAGTACACATACAGTTATTTTTGGTTAATAAATTATTGTTAACATCTACAACCGGATGCAATTCCATTCTCTATAAAAGTTTAGTTTAAACCTCGATTAGATCTGTTGTTATCGGACCAGACAGGTGTCCTCTTTTCATTCAGTATCTACGTCACAGCAGTTGATACACATTACTTCGTGTTACATTCGGTTATTAGACCAGACAGGTGTCCTCTTTTCATTCAGTATCTACGTCACAGCAGTTGATACACATTACTTCGTGTTACATTCAGTTATTAGACCAGACAGGTGTCCTCTTTTCATTCAGTATCTACGTTATAGCCGTTGATACACATTACTTCGTGTTAATGTATGCTCTTTACGTTTTAAGATGAGAACTATATGAGAGTTAACACAATGACACATCCAGTAGCAATAGTTAGCTGTTAAACAAGTACTTGTAAGTAAAGCAAACAGATCCTTAAAATTTACCCAGTTGTATTATTAAATATTGACAATGTTAATTGGCTTCGTACTAACACACAATGGCATAAATCTGTAGAGCTCACACTGTCACAATATACCTCTGAGATTAAATTTAAATATTGTTGAAATAACAAACAATATATACAGTAGTTTACAAGTAGCACATATACATTCGTTTATTTCTGTGTATTTGTTGAGGCGAGATGGACAAGAGAAGATACTGTCTTGATTCACTTTAAGAAGGTTAAGGAACTCAAGGTAATAACGATAATAATTAATCCTGAAAAAGCTAAAGTGACTGGACACCTGTACACATTATCAAAGCATTCTCCTTGAAAGAGCCATTTGTAATAAAGGAGTATACTTACAGAAACACCGGGTAGACCATCGGCCCCGGGGGGACCTATCGGACCCTGCCAAATAAACAATATTATTCTTACACATATAGCCAAAGAAAACAAAAATATTGGTCGTAGGTGTTAAATGAAATCAGTACAAATCGGTCAGAACTTGGTCTCGAAGACAAGTCTTGTTAAATATCTTTAATAACAGAGGCTGGATACATAAGTGTTTCTGGTTGGCGGCATTCGGTGCAAGACTGGTGGCAGTTTGATACCAGTGTGGATCTCAAAATACTAAATGGAGTGAATTTGTTTAGAGAGTGCTAAACCCTAACTAAGTGTTCGCATATATTTACTGTATTCGTATCTCACTCCACAGATAGGATTGATGTATGAATGGAGTATTAAGACATATTGGCATTTCCACACTTATCAAGTCTCACCTGTATTCCACGGAGACCGTCCGTACCTGGAATTCCAGGCTGTCCCCTGAAACCCTAAAGAAAACCAAAACTTCCAATGTAGGTTCTTAATGAGTATATAGAATGATTAAAAATATGCATACACGTCGTGAAGGAAATTAAAGAAGGTACAGAAACCCCTATGTTTTTCTGATTTCATTTTACAAAGGGAGATTACCGTGTAAGATACACAGACACTGCACTAGTGTGTTCAAAGTTCATACAGCATACAGTAGTATACTATGTTATACTGTTAACACGAGTAGTGTTATTGTCGGGTTTAATTTAGTATACAGATGTCTATTTGAAAATAAAAGTTTTAATAATTTGATTTTTACCTGCTCTCCTTTGGATCCCAGTTGACCTCGGGGGCCCGGTATGCCAGGAGGGCCCTGTGTAATAGAATCGAACAATAGTTAATTTCTATGAATGATAAACATTGATTGATAATTCGGCAAGCAGATGTGCAATCATTCACTTGATTGCGTTGGGAGAGAATATTCCAGGCCCAGTTGTTTAATACAGTGGTGATCAATATAAGCGAGAGATTTGCGCATGGAAAATAAATAATATTTTTACAGATTATAGCGCTAATTGGAAAAAAAAGAAATGAAGACAGAAAGAGGGGTTGTTTTATATAACCAACAGTCTGAAAGCCGCTTTTTAATCAAAGGAAAGTAAATAAACAGTAGCAGCATACAGATACAAAGAAACGCCAAATTTTAAGAATAAACTAAATTGAAAGAAAGGTCAGTGGCGCCATTATTCAAAATGGTGATGTAATAGTATATTCAAAAAGAAACTTACCTCATTTTAGAAGTTAAGCGAAATATAGATACTACAAACCAATAACACTGTATGCTGAACGCCTTTAATAACTATAGCAACAGAAGACCACCACTGTATCTTATTTTAAAATCATTGTTTTCCTTATAGGAAACAGTAATACATGCACGTATCTAGATGCGATACTCAGCACAATGCAGAGACCAGAGCGGCAGTGTCGACCCGACAGCAGAAACACCGAGAACTCAGAAGAGCGCAGAAGCGGAAGTAAAGGTATAGAGCAAGAAGCTAGCGTTCTTCTGAGTTCCGGTGTACCCACATGAGAAATACGCGCGTGCTCTCTACGCAACGCATATGCGCCGAGATGTCGCTTCTCAGAATATACAATAAACATATAAAAACAAGTACTACTCCTTTTTGAATTGTCAGTCTGTTATTTGGAGATGCAGGTGAGTGACATTCCTGAGATATGAGCAGTGCATAATAATCACTCTTTACCAATTACCCAGTGTAACATGTTGGTACGTTAGTTATTGTTATAAATAAGATTACGTTAGTAGATTATTGTTATTGATAAGCTTATCAAACGTTGTTCAAAAGTTGACAAACAAAATTAGAACTGACACATAGGCCGATTAATATAATGATATTAATAATTCAGAAATTAATTGCTTTGATGAATAAGGAATGAGTCTTCTCATCTGGTGATGTTTCACAAATAGAGAATGTACAAAGTAAACGAATAAATATTGTCAGGATGTAATTCTCAAATTAATCCAAATTATTTCAATCTTTGTCTCTACCTGCATAGAGTTAGTCAAATAAAGTAATATGTCGTATTAAGTAATGCCAACGCTTCAGCAGAGCGAACTATGTGCGCATGTGCAGTCATCGCGCATGTGCAACTTGCAAGCTTCAAGTGCGCAGGCAGTGTTAAGCGCGCAGTTAGCAACTCACATTAAATAAATTCATGTTCGTTTAAGTTATCAAGTTAGTACAGCACGTATACAAATGGCCATAAATGTTAACATGCATTGGTGAGTTGGTAAATACTTTTTGCCCGTAAATATATCTACCAAATATTCAACCTTGTAGTCTTCCTCAGAGTTTCATTTGTGGCGTATTTTAGGTAAGCATTTAAACCAACTCTATACTGATAAACCTTTAATATTGCCAATACTGATTCTAGAAACGTGGTGAGTTTGTTGGAGTTTATTAATTATAGAGTTTGTTCCATGGTAATTATCGCATCGCTCGCGGCTCGAGCACAATATATATGAGTTGCTCTTAATACTGCCTGAAATAAAGTGTATATTTCTGATTTAAGATTAGAAATCTTATTATTTACTCTCTTGGTCAGAGTAACAATTAAAATTACTTTGATTAACTTTATAAAAAAAAACTGACCATGATTTTGTTCAACTGCTTTCAAAAATGTTCCTTAAAAGAAGTTGTTGATGGGAAATTAAATTTACCAGTATCAATTTTATAGATGCTTTACAGTAACAGGTGCCGACTTACAATAATATGCTATAAAAGGCTAATAAATTGTACCAAATTGTACCATATAGTCTGAAATATATTCCAATTAAAGACATCGGGAACCAACGCATCCATAGTTTACTTATTTACTTATTAGCCGTTTAAACCTGTTAAATTAATGACATGCTATCGTGCTAATAGAAGTAATGTTAAAGGAGTAGTACTTGGAACTGGTCGAGGAGCTCTTGCCATACCCCCTCTCCTTTAGACGAGGCTAGCCCCGGGATACCGGGAGCTCCGGGCTGACCCTGAAATCAGAGAAAATATCATTTCAACTCAGATCTTTAATACTTTTAATAAATAAATAAAGGAATAAAGAAGGACTTGTCTATAGTGTGCTGTAATAAGGAAGCACGCCTCTTTCCTGTGTGAGGTACTATATTCCCCAATCCCCAAAAGCATCATTTGTAACACTATGTTTTCTTATTGTTCAGAAATTGCAAAAATAATTATAACTGACAATATTAAACTTAAAAGCTCTCAAATCCTCTGATAGCCGCAAATCAGTCTAAACCCATCGATCTTAACTTTCACTTTAAGTTATCTCGACCTCACTTACGGGAGTTCCAGAATTGCCTTTACTGCCTTTATTCCCTCTGTCGCCTTGGGGACCCTACAACAAATCCTATACAGTTTGACATGTGTGAAAAATAAACGAGAAACAGCTATCTTATATTGGGTGCCAATCTATTTACTTTTTATTTTTAACCACAATTTTTTTTTTTAACGTTTTTAAGTTTAAAGAAAGAGGGATCCAACATTTTGATAACAATAAAGAGAATTCACTTAAACCGTATAGGCTTAGATTTATAATGTAAATTTATAGCCGTATTGTTTAAACAAGACACGAATTCCGTAACACTTAGTTATTGAAATAACTTTATAAAAAGTTTCTAAGTGCTAGCTCTACCCGATAGTAGAATAATGAAGTAATAGACGCAGCTCTCAGTATTTTTCCATTTTGTGTTTAAGAGTGGCGTTTGGCTGTGAACAACTTCGCCTTATTTTTCCCGAAATTCAATTGAGGGGAATTGAGAGTAAGTATGACTTACCGATGGTCCATGGGGCCCTAGAGCACCTGGTAACCCACGCACTCCTTGTTCACCCTAAAACAAATACACTCATACAAGTATAAACACAAACAAAAATATGGTGGCTTTTTATCATTTTATTGGTGGGACTAAAAAACATACTTTTAATTAAATTGTTACACAGGATATCATCGTTTAAGTCCTCATTTCATACAAGAATGGCCACTTACGAAAGTGTTTTAAAAGATTTAATTTTCTAGTTGTTAATATAAAATACAAATAATTTCTCAACACTTCATATAGATTAATGGGAAAGACAACTGTTTTTCGACCTCAACATATTATTTTTATTGCATATTTTCAAAGACAAACATCTGTACTGCACTTGCGTTCGAGTAAACATAGCCGTTAATTAGTTAATTTGCACTTGCGTTCGAGTAAACATAGCCGTTAATTAGTTAATTTAACAGGCGGGACTAACGTCTTTGCTCGAAACACAGTCGGTCAGCAGTGTGGCCGTTTGCTTATGGATCCATTAGAAGGCATCTATAACAACACGGCGTAAACACAAGCTTGGTCACCCAAGCGCAATGTTAATTTGTTGTATACATATCAAAATAGCTCTTTGAGTAACACATACGTTAAGCATGTTTTCAGCTAATATGCGAGTTTTAAAAATCCGGTTTTTAGTACCAGGTTGATATGTACAATTAAGCGGTATGTTGTTGTTGTTTCGCTTGGGGACGGAACACTCACTTTCGACTTGATATGAAAGCATCCACCAGTGCAGACAATAGCGGACAGCCACGACAATATCATATAACTACCGTGGTTTGGAACAATGACGTCAGTTCCGCTTTTAAAATAACTAATTAACGGCTATGCTAATTTGATTGCAAGTGCAATACTGGTGGGTTTTTTTTTTTAATATGCAATAAAAATAATAAGTTTAAGTCGAAAAACAGTTTCTTTCCCTTTAAGGACTATGGTAACTGCTTACCCTGTTGCCTTTTGAGCCCATCAATCCAACCGGTCCGCGGTCACCACTTTGGCCCTGTAGGATAAAACATAGCCAAACCGAGTGACAAGATGAGATACACTACATCCCAATAAACGTTTATTAAACATAAGCTGTCCACTTTCAGGCAAATTATACTGATGTACAAGGCGAATCAGGGCGGTATTTAAAATTAGGAATGACATTAACAACCTGTTCCACCGATAACAGTGCGAGTAACAAAAGTTTGAGAAAACTCCTGACAGAAGGGAGATTATCACGTGAGATTGTTAGGAGATTTTTCAAAACCTCAACAACTAATATGTAGGCATATTGTATAAGGCTCTGAAGCGGACTGGGGATGTTCACTTCCTGATATGTATAACAACTAGTTCAATGTCATTTAAACTATAGGGTACATCGAAAGCGATCTGGGCCCCAGGTCTTTTGAATTTACTCCAACTATAATTGTTTAATCCCAGAGACGTAACGGGTGGTTTTCTTCACCGATTCACCTGGCACTCGGTCAAATGAGGAAAACAACCTTGGGTTAAACACAGAAGTTCAATTAAACAGATTTCATTGACTAGGTCAATTTAATAGCAATCTTTACCTTAAGTCATTGTAATGTTGAAAGAAGGCTGTTAACTGTACTAAAGTTACTATAGCGACAAACAAAGGTACTCGTGTAAATAATCAGCCTTCGAATATCTTATTATTCGGTGACGATGTAAATATTTTGAAGTTGGGACGATTTATAATTTATTAAACATACATTGGAGCCAATTCCTTTTCCAATCGAGGCACGGCTTTTTCCCATCAATACATGCCTAAACTATAACTGAGGAATCTTGTAAAGGTAATAATATCATTTCAGAAATTCATCCAACACTTCCAGTACAACCCTAAACATCTCAAACATTTGGTAAGTTATCGAACAAATCTCTTACCCAAAATTAAAACACGTGTTTCCTAAAACCCCGAATAGCACAAAAAACATATCAGCAATGCACAGAGGAAATGTGCCATACAATAGGATGCACATGTGTTTATATAACATTCCCTATCACATGTCCTTACATCCCGCAAACAGCTCCCTGACTCAGTTTAATCAACAACAGATATACACAGCAAAACCGTTAGCAAAACCAAATCAATGGCAGTGGCACTAGTAAACAAAATGAGGTACCTATTCAATACTTAAATTGGCCGTTCGATTATTTAAAATGTATAGACTATTTTATCTGTATGTATATGATTCAGCTCAATCCTATTCTCGCGAGAGTTTCTATAGTGGACGAGACTAAGACAACTCTCGTACGCCATGCCAGACCATCGCACATTGATTTCCGCCAATTTTTGGGGCAACCTATCAGCCACAGATCAGCAAATAAAAGAAGTGCCAAAGAAGATGGCCCGGGTGTATCTTAGAGTCAATGTCTCGACGTAGGAAGTAGAATTGACTATATTCTAGAATGTGATTCAGCTGTGTTTATCAAATCAACTTTCATTTTGAAACACGCATTTTGTCATCGCCAATAATAATGTAGAATAGCTCAACGTTTCGCACTTTCCGTGTACCCGATGCATTTCAAATATTTAACCATCCACTACACTTTACAAACATATAAAGGAATATCTCTATACAATGTCACCTATTTCTATCGCAATGCCACTATTCCATAAATCCCATTATCGATGCACAAATTTAAAGAGATACGACTATTGGGAATCGCTTCTGTAATGTGACGTGTGATGTGTGGGTGTTATGTTACCTGCAGTCCGTCTAAACCATCGTTCCCTGTAGAACCTGGGTTACCACGCTCCCCCTGTTACAACAAACGCAGAAGTTAAAGTTTATTCAAACTTTATTCAAAGTTAAAGTTAGTACGGTAATATATAAAACACATAAACTGTGTGGAAATATAAGACAAATATGTATATATAGGTTATAGCATGGGGACAGGATGTTACCATTGGATGAGTTTAATCATACTGAATTACTCACAAAACAAAACACCCTACGGGTTGCCCGGGTAAATTTTGTCACTATTTTTATACTATTAGATCATTATAGCTTTCCAGCTGTGTGAATTGCCGATGTTAAAATCGAGAGAACAATAGATAGAGTAAAGACGTGAGTAAACTGTTGTGGATGTAAGAATCCCACGCCAGTCTGTCTCCCGGCTCAGCCTAACTGCTGCATGGGCCAGCAGTATATGGGGATCACGCCCTTCTTGTCTGCCAATCATTGTTTCCTTGTGACACACGTCATAACGCCTTCCAGATGAGCCACTGGACGATAATTCCAGACTGTCGGAAACCAGTTTGACAACTGAATATAGATATTACTCTACCAATAGAAGCGCCTTGATACTGAAGAGCAACTTTAAATTTAATATCGCTTTCCAAAAAAATACATCAGTGATAAAAAAAATGTAACAAATGTAAATAATACATCTTGTAACAGAAACTATCAATTCTATTATAATGGATGATAATTACACAATAAACCGGATGTTAGCCCACGTGAAAAATGTGTAAGCTTGAGATAGGAAATCCTATCTGCCACAGTGTATACTGGTGTGGTATTATCAATTCCTTCATCCAGTAAATTTTAAAAACTTTTCATATTTTTTTATTAACGCTATTGGTAAACTTAAAAAGTATAATTTTGCTCATCCACGGAATAGGAAGATTAAAAACATACTTTCTATATCCATGTTCCAGCCATCATTATTTTGTTAAAAATGTATACGCTCATTTTTCACAGAAAATGAGCAATATTTAACTCCGAAAAAATAAAAAAAAATTAGATTGTTAATAATGATGGGGTATTGAATGGTACTGGTGTATTTACCTTGACGCCTCTGTTCCCCCTCTGGCCCGCTCCTCCTATCTCACCCTGGTGACAAAGGGAAAGGGCATTTACTCGTAACATTATCACCATAAAACCTTTATGCACATTCTCAATAACCATTGGCGAAACAACCATTTATAATACTGACCAGGGTGTAGTGGTTATTCACGTATTGATCACGTATTTGTCTTTAGTGAACCTGAAAAACAAAGTCTCCAAACGGGCATTAAAACATCCTCTTGGATGCATGTTTAGATTACCTGTAGCTATGGAAACACGAGATGAACCACGGGGTTTAATTAACCTGTGTGGAAATATAGAATAGCAATCACCATCCCAATCATCTTATTTAACATTACATATTTAAGTTATTTAAAACTAAAGCCTCATTGTTGACGAAATGGTTCTCATGTTGATTTGTGTTTGGCAGCATATATATACACACATTACTTAGACATTCCCATTGGGTATGAAGGGATATTTATACATACCTTAGGTCCGCTAACCCCTGGTACACCTGGTATTCCTGGGGGACCTTGGGGGCCTGTAGGGCCCTACAATAAAGATCAATCTCCGTTACAGAAATCTTGACAGATTGTTCAATTGGTTATGGCCTTTAAATCATGCATAAACTCAAGACAACACTTCCAAAATTATTGTAAAAATAAAGATTTCCAAACTGCTGATTTAGCCGTTGCAACAAAGGGCTTAACAATTCAGGGATATTCAAATGCCCTAATGGGCAACACAACACTCCACACCACAGGCACGGGGAGAGGGTCACAAATGTACGCCGGCTCCAACAAATACACAAAATGTACTCAATATATACACATTCGAGTCAGTCTTAAAACTTCACAAAGGAACACCAAAGCGAAAGGTCAAGGACAGAGTTACCTCATGACCATTATTCCCATGTTCTTGGCGGAAAGTCTGGCGGTTAAAATAAAGAAAATAGATTCCTAGAGAGTAAATCAATACAATGAATGTGAGCTAAAATTATGCACCCTGTCGTTTTTATCTTTCGCAATGAGCAGCTTGGTAAACAGAACAAGATAATTTAATCTTAAATGGATCCACTTCCCCGGTTAAAAATGGCTTTGACCAACACTTTCAGTAGTTTCGGTTTCTCTCGTGATACTGTTTGAGCTGCCATGGACATGTCCTGTTCTGTCAATGTAAAGCAGTTGATATCACAGCGTCACATTCAAGCACATCCATGGGTTTTAAATAAACTGTCTGCACTTCAATGACAACATGGCGTTATGAAAAAAAAATACCTACATTTATTTTTTTTATTTGAAGAGAGAGAAAGCGACTTGTCTTACCGGTATTGTATTTCCCGCGGTAGAATCAATAGACTGGCCCGGCGGACCCTGTGAACGGACAAAACAAACATCAGTAAGTGAGCATCAATTTATACCAGCTACAACATTTACGTGGTGAGGGCCTAAACTTAATCTGTTTTCCTGCACCACAATTTATAAGTCCAGCCAATTATAAGTGCCAGCAAACTGACATGCTTCAAGTTGGCACCATCGCAAAACAATTCTCTAACCAATTTTACTGTATAACCGCGTACATTTCCCCAGTGAAAGAGGAGCAATTCTCCTTTATCACCACAAAAAAGTTCCCCATTGTAAGAGAAGCAATTTTCCTGTATAACCGCAAAACGTTCCCCAGTGTATTGCAATTCTCGTGTATCACCACAAAAAGTTCCCCAGTATAAGAGGAGCAATTCTCCTGTATCATCACAAAACGTTCCCCATTGTAAGATAAGCAATTTTCCTGCATCACCGCAAAAAGCTCCCATTCTTAGAGACACATTTTCCTGTATAACTGCAAAACGTTCCCCATTGTTAGAAAAGCTATTCTCTTGTATAACCGCATAAAGCTTCCCATTGTTAGAGACAAATATTTCTGTATCACTGCATAAAGTTCCCCATTGTTTGAAATACAATTATTTTGCATCACAGCAAATAAACTTAACCATTATTAGAGAAACAATTTAGCAGTACCGCCGCAAAAAGTTCCCATGTATTCCATTTAATTATGTATTTAAAGTCACTTACTGGTGGCCCCTGTCTGCCTTGCGGTCCTGGGCCCCCTGGGAGACCACTGGTACCCTGATGCCCCTGGAACAAAGTACAGCATGAAATCATTATTTCCAAACATCACTGACTGGTCAGTTATTATTCAAGTGACCCATACGTATGGTTATAATGATCTTTATTCTTTGATAATCACTGACTGGTCAGTTATTATTCAAGTGGTCCATACATATCGTTATAATGATCTTTATTCTTTGATAATCACTGACAGATCAGTTATATCGTTATAATGATAGTTATGCTTCAAGTGGTTCATACATATCGTTATGATGATTATTATTATTCAAGTGATCCATACATTTCATTATAATAATCTTTATTCCTTGATTATAAATGCGTCTATATGTTTGTATTAAACCCGAAACTACTGGCAAGTAGTGGTGAGAGATGACTTTCATTAGACTCGATAAGATCTTACCCTGAACCCTCTGGGACCAGGTTTACCATCGTCTCCTTCATCGCCCCTTGCTCCCTGAAATATATTACAGTATACATCAGTCAATTCTCAAATAGTCATTAAACAGTATACATCAGTCAATTCTCAAATAGCCAGCTGTCAAATACTTTAAGCGAAAAATGAAAAGCAGTTTTCATAGACACACATAAATCACAATCGGGAGATAGTTTCTCAATGCGCATTGACTTGAAAACACTATTGTATGGAATTACTGCAATATATTTACTTTTGTGGCAGTGCGAGTTTAAACTCAGATAATGTTTCGAACAAGTCAGCGCAACAATACATTCTTCAATTTTTCCTCCATATTTCAAACACAGGGTAAATACAGAAATATATAACTTAGTTAGTAGGTTATGAAGTATAGTGGAGGCTCCATTCAAAAGAATGATGTGCACCAAAACTAGATAGACAGTGAACCTGTGATACATTACACACATCGAAAACACTAGACTAATGTCCCCTACGGGATTTAAAAGAAATATATTAGAATTACAGTCTAACAAGTATGAAATAAATTAATTCTGTGATTATAAGTGATAAGTTATCACTGACCTTTGAGCCTTCTTTCCCAGATGGACCTCTTGGACCCTGGATACCTTGGGCACCCTGTGGATTACATAAGAAACATATTACTGTTGTGCCATGATCGTAACTGAGACAAATATTTCCCAATTAGGGGACTGTTTGCCTCATTCTCCTCAAACCATGATCGCCACCGAGACAAATAGTGCTCAATTCAGTGATTGCATGCCATCATTCTCCTCAAACCATGAACGTGACGGAGGCGAGTAGAGCTCAATTCGGGGATTCCATGTCCATTCTCCCCAAACCATTGAGTAAATAGTTCTCATTTCGGGATTGCATGCCCCATTCTCCTAAAACCATGAACGTGATTGAGCAAAAAGGTCTTAATTTTGGGATTGCCTGCCCCATTCTCCTCAAACCGTGAATGTGATTGAGCAAATAGTTCTCATTTCGGAGATTGCTTGCCCCCATTCTCCTCAAACCATGAACCGCATTCGGTCCTTTTCAGTTTTCACGTCAACATTGCTCGGTTAATTAATTTAATTACTACAGAACATCTATAGCTGATTGAGTATTAATACACAGTATTCAATTTAATGTTATACATTAACAGTATGTGTTTATATAGTCGGCACTGCACTTAAACTGTTATGCATCGACAGTATGTGTTTATATAGTCAATAAATTAATATATCAATAAATTAATCAAGGGTTTTGCATTACCTTTACTCCCAGTGGACCTGGTAGACCAATTTCACCCGGTTCTCCTTTAATGCCAGACCTCTGAAATCAGACAACACTCCTCCATTTAACACTTTTTAGAAGTTTAATTTATACTAAAACTGTAAGCTTCTTAATGGGCAATAAGGCTTATTAATTCACGGCTCTCGAATATATAGGTTTTAATCTTTGCTTCGATTTATTCAAAGAAATCACGGCTATTGGGTCACCAGTAGACATATCTGTGTGTTTTCCCTTGTTTTATGTTAACTGAGAGTTTGGCTAACCTACCGCAGAGCCTGGAACGCCTGGTGTTCCCTGGGGCCCGACAAGCCCGTCACGCCCCGCTAGTCCGGACTCACCGGCCTCGCCCTGTCACAACAACAACAACAAACATTGATTACACAAAAATAATTTTAAAAAAAAGGTTGTTTTTTTTTTCATTTAATTATTTACGATTAAAATTCTGACGAAAGAATGGAATTTATTATAATTGTAGTGTTCCTCGCTAATGCGCTGTAATACAACAATCAAACAGTATAAGCATACAAGGAAGAGTACCATTATGTTTGTATGTTGGTGCATTACCTTAGGTCCTGATTGTCCGCGGTCACCTGGGAAGCCGGGCAAACCACGCTCTCCCTGAAACAGAAACACCCAGTCATCAACAACTCTCATAATTATATACGAAAGCCCTGGAGGTTGATGTTCAATTACTTTCACATATAGGATAAGAAAAACAATATTTTTGGAACTATCGCTCTTTCTATCTGCTTAGCTCAGTAGCTGCAATACTTTCACATGGGGACTCATGAGTGGAAGAGTCGTAACAATAGCATTATCGTAGACATATAGCCTTATACTTTTCCTTCCATCCAGTGACAATTTCAGACACTTTTAGTATGATTTAAAGCCTATGTTATTTGTGAAAGTACCTCAACCCTTATAGATGGTTGGGTGTTCAGGGATATTGGCGCAAGCGTCCTTAAGGATAAACCCGCATATGCACTTACCCCTTCGCCTTTAATACCCTGAATACCTCTGTCACCACCCCGACCTGTCTGACCCTGAAAACCAAAGGTATCCGCATATGAGTAGCTTTCCGAAGCATCGTTAAAGAATAAGTGGTATTTAAAATCACACAATGTCATGAGTGAGCCAATCTCATTACCAGACGTCTTCCTAACACCGTTTATCTTCGCCGATGAGGTTATAGAGATGTATTGAAGAAATGAGATACAATATTTGCCTTCATACAAGTTCTCTTCATAGAATTATTATGGGAAATATATAAACCCATTATCCACCACTGGATAAGGATTATTTTGCATTATCCATGTAATTTATGTCGATTTCAAATAATTAATTGAAATTGGTGTTACGGTTGATTGAAAATCCGCGTACAATCAAGGTCTTGTATTAGGAATTGACAATGCAGGTACTATTTTAGAGAAGGAATAGACCTCCCCACAACTTGCGTGGGTCATAATAGTCAAGATATTTAATATAATCAGTTAAATATATAGTCTCGGTGACTAGAAGGGGTTGACCATACCTGTTCACCTTTTCTTCCTAAAGCTCCTGCAATTCCGTCTACACCTGGTCGACCCTATAGAAAAACAGTTATACGTCAGTCAGACTTACCCAACAGAACAGTGTGGTTATATACCGTGACAGTCACCAAATTAAAGGTTGGGAAATTAACTTCCATTTAGCATATAAAAATAGCCTATTGCTGCGTATTTTCGGTACCACATAATCCAAGCTTGTAATATCAAGTTATTCATCTAACCCTTCAGCATGAACACCTGAAATGTCCACAAGCATTAATTTCATCTGAATAAACACGTCTTAAAAACATGTTTCCATGAATTGAAATGTTGCTTTTGTTTTTTATATTTAATTTAGCGATAAAAATAGATTTAAAAAGGCGAACAATCTAAAACACTTGATTGGTCAGAAACTTGATGACGTATGTGTATGGGGAATGGGTCATTGTACAAACCCCATACGGCTACGTCACAACTCTAGTCAGGAAAATCTTAATTAGCGTGGTATCTATTAATGGAAAAATAATTGTTTGTTATACTTAAACAGTTTGGCTTTAATCATTACCACAAATGACCACAACAAACCAAAAACTTAACAGGTGTCTCCTTTTAAGGTAACATGATGCTTAGATATGGACCATCTAACTGGTTTCCGCTCATTGTTTACCTCACGGCCGGGAGCACCTTCCGATCCCCTCTCACCATCTCGCCCTGGAAATCCTCTCACTCCGGGAAGGCCCATTTCTCCTATATCTCCCTTCACACCAGAAGGACCCTATTGGGATTTAGAATTTAACCAGTTTATTTGGTCTGGGATTAAATGTTGAATGGTTATACATAGATGAAATTTTCTGAATAGCTATTTCCTATTGGACAACTATAACACTATCTGTTATTTGTGCTTCACGCAACATCAAATTCATATTTATTCGTAAATATATATTTAAACAAATAAAGATAATTTCTCAAAACACCACATGGTTGAACTAGATTGAACTATTTTTTAGTGTAATTTATCGATTTTACCATCTTCACTTTAATACTAGTGCTTTGGGTTATGCATAATTTGGATTTGAATAGTTCATTGATCTTCACTTTAACCGACTAAGCCAATCACCGCACAGCATCATTGCAGCATCGTTATCTGATTCGTCGAGCTTATTACATGGAACCGATTCCATTGGAAGTTTTTGATGAAGGTTGTTGTATCCCGTCCAAATTATTGTTATACTGACCCGAGTGCCATTGAATCCCGGTGGACCGCGTGGACATGTGACCTCGCAACGGCCTTCTTTCTGTGGGCAAGAACCGGAAAGAACGTATTACTACATAACAACATAACATACCAACATGTAAGAGGAAAAGACATAGCGCAGTTGCATGGCAGTGTGCGTTGCGCTTTTAGACACAGGACTCAATAGCAGCTGATCAGAATATAAAAAAATACAAGCTCAAATTCTGACAAACTGTTATTTGAATTTTGTGTCCAGTCATATGCAGTAATGCTCTCGAAACTTTAACGCCCCGATTCAGCAAATTGCAAAAAATCTCTCTTATTTTGTTAATATTTAAATTGCTCATATTTGTTGCTATCATTTTTAAATATATTGTATTTTTTTAAATGTAACTGAAACTCTGCTCGCTGCACGCTATATTTGATTCCCGGCATAAGCGCATGTCTCTGAAAGTGTATGCCAGAAAGTGGAGAGGCATCGGCTTGTGTCTGGAACGACTTCGACATGGAATTGCGCTTGCGCATTCTTAACATTGTCTAGCAAATGACGTCATTCTGAGATCACGGTGCTATGATAATCAAACTTCAAGTGTATTTTCTCCAGATAGTTATTTACGACAGATTATTTTTGTTCCAACGTCATTTAAAAAACAAGGCAATGATGCGCAAGCGTCGGTCCGTATGCCGAAGTTGGTGCATTTAGAGTGGAGGCAATCAGAAGGAAGAAGACAAAGAAAAGCGGAGGAAGAATACAAAGCCCCGGCGCTCAGCCTGTATGTAGCGCTACCTGCTCTCCGTATCCCGGGTACCTCCTCTCGTCACGTGGCTACAGCAGAGAAAACATTCACCAATCGTCAACAAACAGAATATAACACAGCTCAGGTTCTATTTACTTTAACACATCCAACTGTCTTTAAGACAAATTTTAATTCGCTGGTCCCATGCTTGATCCGAGTAGTAGTTGAAATTCACCCAACAGTATAACTTTACATTGTTAATTTCTCAAAATATTACACGGCATTATACTTAAATAGATTGAATTGTTTTTGAATGGGAAGGCTCGAACTAAATGACTCGCCAGTTGAATGAGTTAACATGTCTATATGTAGAAAATTTGCAAGATATAATAAAGCAAAGCATTCCTCGGTCTAAAAACTCTCCACATTTATTAATCATTAAAGCACTTGTTATATCAGTTGTTCCTGGGACTTAAAGGAATGTCGTTTGGTTAAAACCAAATAATTGACTGTTTGAACCTCATTACAATCTTTAATAAATGGTACGGAAAACATCGGAAAGCTTTTTGTGGTTTTAGGCGAGGAATGCTTGTAAAGTGGATATATAGAAAACATAGCATATGAATATATTTAACAAATATAAAGGCTTCTATATATAGTGATATGTACTACATGCAATCTAAGGCAGTATCATGTGGAAAGAGGCTTTTTGAGTATAGAAGCCATCCGTTGAGGTAACATGAGGGGGAAAGTATAACACAACCGGATTGCTAACACCTTGTTACCACCTGGCTATAGTCGCTAACACATTATTACGGCTGCACAGCTGTAGGGGGTATAATATCGAGACAGATATGGCACACGGGTTGTTGACGCCTATCCTGTATGAACTATAGTTCATCACATCGTTCTTACATTCTTTAAAATCCCACATGATTCAACTATAAATTCATAAGGTTTTCGCCAGGTATTGTTTGAACCCAAAACATATTTAGCGAGACATAACATACATATTTCAATAATCAGCAACTAGTCTGGGAAGACCCAAGAATCGGAGAAAATGCTACATTGCAGAGTTGTTGAAATAACTGTAAAATGATATGTATAGATTGTTTTGTCTTGTCTATTTCATTTATTGAATGTTCTATGATCCATTTAGTTAAGCACTAATATACACTATTGATATATCACCCAAACTTGGACTCACTGGTTTATAACATCTAAGAAGTACTTTCACAGAATAAATTACATGTAAGCGTTAGGTATCTAAAAGCTATTCCCAACAACTGTTTTGTTTACTAGTGTCTCGTGGCTTTAACCTCAAAGACGTCCCTATTATTATATTCGTTACAGCAATAATACAAAGATTATGGATGTATACATTGGTTATTAATGTTTAATAGATAATGAAATTGATTAACTTTTACAGGTTGTGCACGATATGAATTACCTCAGGCTTCGGTGGTTTCTTTGGTAATTCGTCACATGTTTCTCTTTCCGGTTTAGAAGGGTCGCAGTGCATCACCATCCACTGTAACTCAAACTGTAATCAAAACATACACAGGCTGTATGAACATAACAGATTTAATAACTGTACTATAATGGAAAGAGATTGATTTCTTAGCAGCATTGCGGCGTTCACAAATGTGTTATTACCATACGGCGTTAAACCCCAATCAAACAAACAAACTTTACAACTGTTGGAGTCACAAGTTAAATACTTTGAGGTATTGATGGACCTTTGCAGGTGCTCCAATTCAATTCAATCTTGTTCTATGAGCATTGGTCAATACTTAACACGCAGCCTTGTGACCTTCGTTCAGTACAAACTGTATTCAAACATAACTACTTTATTCCCCGGATAATTTTAATATGTGAAATCAGATCTATATCCCGATTGGCTCAAAGTTTCCTGCCGATGAACAAGACTCAATACACAACAAATCCATGTCTTAAAATGCTTTGATGGTTTCACTTACGGGGACTGTTCCCCCACTGGGGTCTTTGGTTGCAAGGAATATATCACCGTTAACATCCACCTGTCTCCATGGCAACAATGGTAATGATTCTACAGGCTCGCAATCTATGTAAAATTCTACTCTATCTCGACCTACACTGAAATGGATTTTATGCCATTGTTTGTCAAATATCTGCAACATAAAAGTAAATCAGATAGAAAACAGTTAACATCCCGAGGAAGATATGGTCTAGCGAAAACGCTCATTATTGAAAATATTTAGTTAAAAAAAACAATTTATTGATATATATCTTAATAAAAGATGTATGAAGGAAGATATACAAAATAATATCAAAATCTAAATATTTATATTGGCATAAAATGTATATACTGAAAACAATGTGCGATTGAACAATAGAATTGTGGAAAACTTACGAAGGAGCTCAAAGTTAACCTTGTACCTTTTTGGCATTTCTAAAAGTAAGTCTTTGTAGAGATCCATCAAAATTAACAATATGAAAGTCCACTTCTTTCCTCTTGCCATCTATTCGTATACCCCATTGAGGATTACCGTCTAAATCACGAATTTGAATTAAATTCCATTTTTCTCGATTTGTTTTTCCTCTCATTCTAAATGTTGTTACAAATGAAAACTGATCCGGAATTCCGGTTGGGAACATACTCCTACAACAACAACAACAATTGAATTCATGGTGGATGGATTCCCAATGATCTTGATTTGCACCTCCAATGAACATTTGTAAAAACAAACTTTAAGCCCCTTAAATGAGAATAGGGTTCATTTGTTATTTATTATTCATTCCGTCATTCGATTAATCAACCATTCATAGTAGATACATTAGTAAATTTGTGTGTTAGTTTGCAATGATTGCAATTTTCCCAATTTCTTATTCGCAGTAAAATTCCTTATGTCCATGTATAAGATATAATCTGATTCTGGAAATATGTAACTCGATTCTGGAAATCTGTAACTCGATTCTGGAAATCTGTAACTCGATTCAGGAAATCTGTAACTCGATTCTGGAAATCTATAACTCGATTCCGGAAAAAGCCAGTGCACTTTAACCAATATTTAACTACAGTAAAACGTATAACAGGGAAAGCAACTAGATAAATATAAATTTAATTAAAAAATCGTGCGCCTCTACCCACACGGACTGACCAGGAATGTATGTGTGTATGCCTCCACCGTTAAGTTCTGATCTGTATTGGACTTAGTATCAATAAAGTTATTCGGCCAGTAAATGTCTAATAGTGAAGTATACACTATAATATCAGACACTCGCTGTTCACTTTCTCAATCGCTCCATTAGTCTCTGTGTATTCGATGCTCTTGTCTGTTTCTATTAAATGAAACTAAACTACAGCCAAACCACAGGCTATTAAAGTTACTTATGAACACAGCAGTTAAAACAGGTTAACGTGTCATTAACTCGGGTGCCTATAAGCATACAGATACTTTACCGTAGATTTAGCCTCAGAAATAGTCTGAAACGAAATAGAGTCCAAAGAGACTAAAAAGCATGCAAGTATGTTGAACATCACATTCCCTACAACTCGACATAAAAGCGCAGGTATCACATCAACAAAGTTCGGATGCCATGTTGCCCAGATAGCAACTATATTTCTGTATTTTTCCTCTGTTCATTCTGTTGACGGACTCTGTTGTGTGGTCATAATGACAATACTGACTTATTATGCAGGATTTATTATAGATGTAATAATGACTCAGTATGCAGGATTTATTATAGATGTAATAATGACTCAGTATGCAGGATTTATTATAGATGTTATAATAAAGACGTTTGCTCGCCTTCACGGCGATTCGAACCCGGGATTATATGTATGTAGGGCTGTTATCCGGAATCTTTACAGCGGGGTTAAAGCATATCAGAGGTTGACATTTCCTATACCTGAATGCACCATAGACAAAACCAACCCACCAATTTACTCTAGTGCCGACCAATTGGTAAACACATTGCAGGTATAGAAAATAATTAAAATCAATAAAAATAAAAATCAATCGATTTTTGGCCAGAATCTGTCCAGGGGTCAATTTATTAGGAAAAGAGTTATTGGCCGACAGCAAGTTACTTGATATATATGCCATTGACCTTTCCCAGGGTTTCCCAATAATCCAGCCCGGTTAATTCCATTATCAAGTGTGTTAAATGTGTATTTACTCACCTTGTGGGTATCCGTAATCTTGCCCTGGGAGTTATTTTATAAGCTACTTGAAATTTATTCGATCCTTTTACCTTCCGAACACCTAATTGTCTTAAAGCATTATCTAAGTCATAATTGGATATAAAATCGAACCCTGGAAATAAAAAAAGCAGAATATTAGATCAAAGAGCATTCTAGTTTACAATATCTCTTTACAGTTTACATCCTGCAGAATCAAGAGCATTCTAGTTTACAATATCTATTTACAGTTTAAAGCCTGTCCGCTCCTCCCATATAGACTTGGTTAAGTTTCAGTAGATTGTAACTTTATTCGTTTACAAATGTTTCAGTCGCAAATAGACGTTCTTTTCTCACAAGAATGTCATACAAGTATACGGAATACGGTAATCTTAAGGAACAAAAATAAATTGGTTAAATTGAACACACACCTGTTTAAAACATGTATACATGCTATGACGTCACATCAATGAAAACGGGATAACTATATTATTATAGCATGTTGATATACTGGCGTCATGGGTCTGGTGTAAAGGTCAGATTATATATATATCAAAACAAACCGGAAATGTAAAATACCGACACGGCATCAGAACATTATTTGGTAAGTGCAAGTGTCGGGTGATCTGGTGCTCTGTCTATACCAATACCTTTATAGGCAGCCAAACCTTGTCCTGAACAGGTAACAATTGTCAGGAACTATTAGAGACGGGCTTTCTGTTTTCACAGTTCACATTTAAGGTTATCTCACCTACCAGACCATGTGAGTATAATGGTTATAACATCTATCTCTTCATATGCATCATACCCTGGAGTACGACGTTAAACCCCAATCAAACAATCCAACAATCATATGCATCATAGCGAATAAATAAACTTGGGCCTTCTATTCACCAGAGAGTAGAATACAATGGTAAAACAGCTAAGCAAACTCTACATTTCATTCTCTCGCAACTCTTATGACTAGTTTCACCAATATAAAACTGTTTTCATTCTGAAAATCAGATAAGTCCTTGAAAGTTTAAAGTTAGACTTGTTAAAGTTTTTTTTATATATAGGTGCCTGGATAGGCCCTTATTTTTAAATATTTTGATGATGATCATTATTATGTTGGAAGACTTATATTTTTGTTATGTTTCTATGCGTTCGAAATATTTGTGTATATCTATAGGTATCCATCATGTTTGGCAATAGTCCAGATTTACCACATGCGCAACATTTACATCTAATTGGTGTTTTGTCGTCGACACTTGGGTGTGTTTACAGAAATAATTTTATGACAAACACTCTGGCCATTATAGGAATGACTAACAAGATATACATGGTCATTTCACATGTGTTGTGTCCCATGTCAATATATAAACGTCACAGGATGTTTACTTCTCCAGCCACTTAGTTATAAAAATAAACACCGTTGGCTAATAAATAACCATTATACGGCCTCAATTAGGCTCGCATAAGAATTGCTGATTTTACGTTTTAAAGAAAGGTCTGAATCGTAGCCATGTCGTTGACATGTAATTATAATTGTGTTGAACAGTAGCTTCAACATTTTACCCATATCCGGTTACAACATTTATTTAGTCAACATGATGTTAACGTTTATTATTTCTACCAGCCTAGTAATTCTTTTATCCTAACTCGAACTTGGCCAAGAAATTGCGGGAGTTAAAGAGCAAGAAAGGGGAGACTACTCACCAGGAAGATCGTCCTCGCCGGGCCGAAGCTCGGGACATATTGAAGGTCCACTGAGCGGAATAATATTTTCTGAAAATACACAAAAAAGGATCCTAACAACTGTTTATTAAAGAAACAAATATATATATACAATACTTGAAAGCATAGTCACAGTTAATCTGAACTACTAAACAACATAAATACTATTTAATACAATCTGACCAAAGCAAAGCAGATATTTCTACAAGGTCAGTAATAGACCTAGCCACCCGGCCTATCTGCTGTCAGAGATCTATGTGAATACAGCAACTGCACAACCCAATCAAGTACATGTACCGCTCTTCAAACAAGCATTATGAAAAAATACAGTTGTTAATATACAACTAATGATACATAATATTTGGAAGATAATACTACTTTCTGGCGGGATCAGAAGCCCCATGCAGAGGGCTTTAAAATATTTTATCCCATTAAAATTAGCAGAGTAAATATAGTTCATATTTGTAAATTGAATAAATTATTATGTATTGTATTGTTAGTGAATAAATGTATAAGACTTATATAACAATTTATTTATATATAATATGAACAATATACACAGTATATCCGTAGAATTAAAGAAGGGCAACCTCAACCGGACTGAAATACACCAAGGAGATGGTCTTTAACAAGAGATTTAAACAAGGACAGTGAAGTATTTCATTTCATGGGGCAACTTATTCCAGTCGATGAGTCCTTTGATTTGCCATATGTGGACAGAAAGGTTCGTTCTGTGAAATGGTCTGTGTAGGTTAATGGATGATTGTCGTGTTGGGTTTTTGGTGAACGTCAGTCTGCTTACGGAAGTATGTCCAGAGGAAAATTGGGGGGATTGGAATGCTGTAGGTGTATTTAAGAGTTAATTGTATGGTTTGATATGTATTTATAGACATTAGAGGTAATAAGATGTTTTCAACAAAAAGTGGTGCAGAATGAGGTTATACTTCGTACGGCATAGTATAATATATGTAGTGTAGTTTTGTTTATCAAATTCTTGATGTGAGAAATTATACCAAGATTCCTAGAGACCTTCTACCGAATTTCATTTGTGTGAGTTGTCCATGTTAATTTATTATTAATTGTTACAACAAGGAATTTGAATGTTACTGTTCTTTCTAGTACTAGTATATTACTGGATATGGAGAGGGGTTGAGCGGGTTCTTTATCACGAGGACGTCTTTTGTAAGGGGAGATATATAAAAAATTTGTTTTCTTGATATTTAGAGACAGTTTGCTACTGCATAACCAATCGTATAATTTTTCGGCTTCTTTGTTAAAATTTTGACAGAGTAAAGTGGTCATCATTGGAAATAATAGAACAGGTGTCGTCGGCAAAAAGCAGCACTTCAAGTAAAGATGATGCATTGACAATATCATTAATATATATTAAATATAGTAATGGACCTAATATGGAACCTTGGGGTACGCCGATATGAAGTGTTTTTTTCTGTAGACTGGCAATCTTTATAGCGTAGACAATGTTTACGGTTAGCCAGATAACTTAACAACTAGTCATTAGATTTATAAGTAAAACCAAAGTGTTCAAGTTCTTTTCATTGAAATCATATCGAAGGCTTTTGCTAAATCGAGAAATAAAATGATGCTAAATTTGTTTGATTTTTTGTCTGTGATTAATTTTTCATGAAGGGCAATTATGGCATGTATTGTTGAATGGTGAGATCTAAATCCATACTGGTGATCGTACAGAATATTGTTGTTTTCAAGATATGAAGTCGTTTCATTAGAGACAATTCTTTCTATTATTTTACTGAAAGCAGGTAATACGGAAATTAGTCAATTGTTTTTTAATTCATCTTTAGGTCCAGATTTATAGACTGGTGTAAGTTTTGCGGTTTAAAGTTGGTCATGGAAAGATCCAGTTTCAAATGAGCTGTTGATAATATGAGAAAATGGAACTGAAATTGATTTTGCTGCGAGTTTTATCAGATGGGGCCGAATTTCACCTAGACCTGGGGAACTATTTTTCAGGGTATATAGCATTTACTATATCTAAGGGAGAGCATGGCTGGAATGTGAATCGGTTCTGTTACCGCGGAGGAAGCTATGATTTAAAAGTATTGGCTGGATCTGGAATAGTCGTTGCCAATTCAGTGGATACAGTGTTAAAGTAATTGTTAAATGTTTCACATATATTCTGTCGTAACTATATAGTTATTTCGGATTTTCTGTTTCAGCGGTGGTATTAAGTTTTTTTTGCCTACTTCGTTAAATAAAACTTGACTACATTTCACTTTGTGGGCGTTATTAAGCAGATGAATATATAGCACCATGGCTACACGCAGTCTTGTATTACCAACCACTCGGACGAGGAGAGTTATCTACTCCTTGTTTGACCACACTTATAGAGGACCCGCGACAATGTCGTGGCCTCACCTGCTGGGGGGGGGGGGGGGGGGGGGGGGGGGGGGGGGGGGGGGGG
>JAVFBX010095245.1:0-16315 GCA_034783855.1 Mopalia kennerleyi | reverse complement strand
TGGAAATACAGCCTACAGTACTCTTTTTTAACTTATTTTTGTTAGCTTTAAATAGGTCAGTTCGTGCTGAATGTCCCTTTCATAATCGGATGGCACAAAATGTTTTACGCACGCTCTCAAGCTCTTTACCGTGTCAAATGAGGCATGTTATGTTACTAAAATGGTATTTTAAAAAACCAAAACCCACTGTAAACAGCGTATCTGTGAAGATATACTTATTGTGGAACTTTATACGATCACACTGGCCTCACCGACGACGACGGTGTAGTCTAACGACACCAGAACAAACTTGGAGTATCCGTATCTGTCGAATCTGTCAATTTATGTACTGCTATCACTACCAGAGCAGCTAGTGGCCGGCAGAACTTAAGCTCCATGCTTGTTACCCGCCATTTTGTAACCACCAATTACCATCTAGCTTTTCAATGCATGCAGACGCGAAACTTTGGGATAAACACGTGCCATCGATATTTTGCCAGGAATTAAACAAGAAGACGTGCTTTGTACCATGCAAATCATATATGTATATAGAAAAGAAGAAAGGCGAATGCTTAAGGGGTCGACCCAGCTTGTACCGTGGTGAGCAATCGTATTCTCGCGAGAGTTTCTATAATGGATGAGACTAAGACAACTCTCGTACGCTATGCCAGGCCATCGCGCATTAATTTCCGCCTAAATTTGGGGCGACGTATGCCAAAGACCAGCAATAAAAAAGAAGTGCAAAACAAGATGGCCCGAGTGTATCTTAGAGTCAATGTCTCGACGTAGGAAGTAGAATTGATTATATTTTAAAATGCCGTGGTGAGCTTTAACCGATCCAAGTCTCACATCTTCATGTGAGACAAATAGTTCATCTTCAAATCCTTACCCAGAATTGATGTTAGTTATCTATAATTTTCAAATTTTGCTTGCAAACACAAAACATTTCGTTCTTTCTCATATCCTGCCTGCAAACAAAGTACCCGGTTAGCTGTGGTAGGAAAATATCGATGTATTTTTAGAAGACTTTTCCTTGAAAAGCCCCTATCGTCATAATCCAATTACAGCTAACACGGATACATCGCTTGTAAGTCTATTTCTATTTGCATATACGATCTCTCTGGTACCGAGCAAAGAAATACAGAAATAATAAAGAAAATCCAGCTGCTTACAAGTATTAAATGTGTTATGTGGGTCAACCTAAAACAGACTTTTTGGTTGATTTAAGAATAATACATTTGTAAGCATGAGTTGCATTGATCTACAGCTACACGACACCAAAGAATAGTCCCAGTGTATTTGTACAGCTGTCATTTCCTTGGCCACGACTACACAATTTTCGTTAACTAATCAACCATCTACATTCTAAATGGTCCTGGTTTATGACATAAAGCTCTATACGCAAGTTATGGAGGTAAGACAGCGGCGATTTTTATCAGATTGTTTCCCGCAAGCCCGTTCGTGTGACGGGTTGTCTGCCTGCTCATGTTATGTCCTTCCGACGATTGGCATCTGCCTATCCTTGCCGACAATGCCCTCTAATTTAGGGTAGTTTGTTTGGGGAGTAGCAATGCTGATTTTACTTAGCACTGGAGGAAGATTAACTTTACAACATGATCAAAGCACTTGTATGGTCACGCTAGTGTAAATCATTCTTGGAATAGACCGCAGTCATATGGGTGAAATACACTCAGCATGGCGTAAAACACCAATCAATCAATTGAACAAACAAACTTGCCTTCGATTATATGAAGCTCCACATGCTTTGCACATTTTGCTGAATACATTACGATACGTACATATATTTATTTAAAAATATTTCTGGTTTGTCGATTCTGACCGTCTTGCCGAAGCGGAGTCAAAATAGAGAAGGACGATCACGTTTTTTTTTTCTCCCAAGACTTCAAATTTTTCTTTCTATAGAAGATCTTTGGGGGAGATACTATATCCATTTTAGGTTTCGAAATTAAAATAATGCACACAATAGTCTTTGTGCGATAAATTCATATGACAAATATTAGTCAAAGACTCCAGTTAAATAACTTTCCATTTCTAACATTACTATGGAGATACATTTCAATACATTTTTGTATCAAATTGTTTACCATTTCCGGCCAAACATAGTTATGCAGATTTCGTCATGAATTTATGAAAACATGGATATAAAATGTATCTTCACAACAAATGCTTATAAATAAATATAGCCTTTAGTCAACGGGCATTGATCAGCAAGTATAATTATATATTTTTTAAATGCAGACCTAGATTCGGACCAAGAGCTACAAAGTCTCGATACAGGACAGCTATTTATGTATAGAAATTTAACCGCTTACAAAAGGTGTGCTTTCTGTGGAAGATGTCCAAAGAAGGGTGCACTACGAAGGATATCGATTAAGTTTTGTGATTGGAACGTTTTAGGCTACCGTTGTTGTATGTTGTATCTTACACAGCGATCGTTTAACTGACTGCCTAAAAACAACTTTGTGGGAAAATGATCTGAGTTTGTATAAAAATTCATACTAAAACAGGACATTCATTGATATTTAAAAGTAAACTATAGGCTGACTGTCCGCGGTAAACGTCCTTTCTGGTGTCAGCGTTTACAGTAAAAGGGTTTGTATATACCTATAACCACTAATCAGTGAGACTACCTACAGATGTCCAGAGGTTACACATAATATAGAAATATTACGATGCGTAGAAAAAACTTTAATACACTATAAAATAATACCAGTGGCATGAAATAGTAAACTACGTGTACAATATTTAAATGTGCAAACATAAGATATCTTCCATTTTGTAAAATTGGGATTTACGCTTTAGAGGGAAATTAAAAGAAAAGTGTACAACGTACTAACTTAGTAAATGTTACACAAGTTGGAAATTAGAATATATTCTTTAAACATTTTACATCTTACATCAACAATCCGGGCTAAATAATAGTAGGGATTGACAATATCAATGAAAAAAACAATTTATAAAAGTATAAAAGGAAATATTGTGTTTTATATATCAAATTTAATATATACGCATAGAGTGTCGGGATCGGAGTCTGATATATGTTTAAAACGTAGTATTAGCTGTTTCCACATCCACCTTTGGGATAACTTTGTTATTCTTTTTGTTCAGTTTTAGGATGGACTCGAAAGTTACAATAGTGAATCTGAAGATAGGAAATATTCAGTTCTGATGGATAGCCTATATCGGTAGGTGTTTCTGAAAAGGACTATTTCGCACGTGCAGGTTGAGCAGGAATGACAAGTTCCGCATACGGACCCAAGACTCCATTGATCTTGGCTGCCACACGCACAGTTGTCTCCCCATCAACTGGCTTTATCAGAAGGCCGTATGCAGTGTAGAACACAACGTCTGTCTTCATCTTGGTTTGGTTCATTACTACCACTTGATAAACTGAAAACAAAACGAAAACAATTATCCATGGAATTGTACAGTAACTACCTGCTGTACGGTCTTTTCCTAGTGGGGAATTAACCGGTACTGAAAGGCTGTTTTCCCACACACCATTACTGTTGGGATTGAAACAGTGAACATCTATACCCGTTTAATATGATTGACGGGCAGTAGTGAATTACGCTCGCATAAACAGCGGCTGATTAATACCCGTACCTCGCTCGCTCCGATCCGCTGGATGAAAAGGATTCTGATTCCAAGTACTGTCGCCAGAGGGCTATTGGAGACATTTGATAACATCAGCCAATGCAAGTTAATCTTTCTACGGGCTTTCTGTTTAATTGGTAGCAGGTTCGTGTTTTGTTGTTTTGTTGTTTTGTTTTTTGCTTCTTTTTTTTTTCTTTTTTTTTGGAGGTGGGGGGGGGAGTCTTTGTCCCATGTCGGTACTAATAACTTGTCGGTTGTGGCCGGGATATCACCGGAAAGATGTATCCACCCTGGCGGGAACACAATTGCTAACTTATCGAAGCAAAGCGTCCGCCAGCACTGACGCCCGCTATCAAGCACCCTAATCAATTTCGATATCGCCCGCAAAGTTAATTTTTCAAATTGAATTTCTTGAAGCAGTTTCTCGTTGAAGATGTCAACACTACGTTAGCTTAACAGAATAAAGTCTGGAATAAAAGAACACCAAGTTTCCAGTTGTTGAGTGTCAACAACCTCGTGCACTAGCAAAAACCGAATCAAAACCTGATCTTATTTTAATGCATGCATCATTTGCGAGATTACTGGTAATCGGGGAATTTGACATGGATTTCGATTTTATATTCGATTTAAATAATCAATAGAATATTACACAGGTAAGTTTAAATGCCAATGAACCGTGGAAAGAATAAGGCACTCGACGCTTCGCATTTCGTCAATGATCTCTTTCAACAAATCAATAGCGATATTCATGGTATTCGAGCTTCACTGTGTACTGTTCACTATTTATTCTTCTTCGCTTCATTTATGAATTTCAATATTTTTGCTGCAGTTAATTTCCTTGCATAGGTCCACATAGGGACGACCATATCAATACAGAAATACATGTGCATATATGCAATATACGTGTACAATGTATGAGATATAAATGATATGCCTATATCGTGCCCTAATAGGCTTTCTTTGATCACAGTTTGATTAAGTCTGCATGTGACCTATTTCAAACCTCATTATTCTATTTCATATATCTTTTTAAACGTGGATAACTTTTAAAATTATGTTATTAAATATAAGTCATAATGATTGAGACACTATAATGTATTTTTGGTTGACCACGCAAAGTTTTTTTAAACCCTTCACAGTTGGCCAGACGCCGCTTGCTGTATCCGCTTGCAGTGATGAGCTCGTCGGTCAGAACTGAGTGACCATTCCGGTTAAGGGTACCTACAGGGGTCATGTTTTGCAAGGTTTTAATTGCTCGTGATCGATGTTGAGCATCATTTGATATAACGGGGGTTTTGACGCTACTTTCGAGCGGGTTCGGAGTGTCTTGGTAGTGTGAATTAAAATTGGCAGGCGTTGTGATTTGATATCGTCTGACCAATGTATTTGTATTGTATGAATGCGGGTGAACGTGCCCAGGTTGTAGACCAACCAATAGCACTGTGTGAGATGCTGGACCCCTAGGTGGATTTTCAGAACACCGGTTGTATTTAGTGACTGATGCAGATGAATATAAATCTGAACCATATATATGTATATATTTTTGGAAAGCGTGATTACTCAGGATTACATATATGTGTACGTGGTGAAAATTCAATAATAATTGTTAAAAATATCTCAAATTTAGTAAATGTCAATAGAAAAAAAAGATGGCATTTTTCATAGTTTATTTCTCGAAATGTAATAACGATAAGACTCAATATATTAGTTGACCGAGTAGAATAGCCCTAAAACTAGTAAATGGTGTCTTATTTTGTTTTTAAATTTTGATTAGAACTATCCCAGTGGATTTGTGTTGTTGTTTATCCTACCTTGTAAGGTCCAATACAAATGTAAAATACAACTTTCAGAAAACATTTTAAAAAATCCAGTACGAACTTGAGACACCGTTTACTCTTTGCAATGGTACAAATTTGAAGTTTCTTACATGACTAGTTTTCTAGAAATACGCCTTGGAGAATGTAGAGTCTGCTTAAAATTGAAGTGCCAGAAATAAGCATTAAAGTTTTTCGGCTAGAATATATCTTCATGGGAAAACTAAATTATAGGCTCCAACTTAACTGTTTGTAATTAGAATTTCAAATTATTTTTTTCACCAACATATAGTTTGAATACTTAACCTTTCATCCAAGCGATAACAAAAAATTGGTTCATTTTGAGTCCAAGGGGTCCAGCAAGACCGCAGTTATAGGAGCGTAATAATGAATATTTTTAGTATTACGTTCAAATAAGACATATTTTTAATTTCCTCATTTAAAGGAAACCGAAATGTGGTTTTGCTCGAATCATAATGTGATCATAATTAGCAGACTTTACCGTGATTTCTGGAGATCCTAGGTGCATTCTTTTTTGCATCCCATTGAATAACGACTATTGCTATATCTCCCAAGTTGATCAATCTAGCCACTCTTAAATTTTGTGGAGCATCATCATCCAATTTTACTGAAATAAAGGATAAGAAAAATGTAATCTCACACTCGTGTTTGTAATTAACGCCTTCTATCATTACAGAAAATCACACTTGATAATGCCACATAAAAAGCGGTTCGTAATGTAAAAGCTCTCCGAAGAGATTAATTTAGAATTTGAACGGTGTTTTTCTCCTTTAACCTGTGTATTCCGGTCCCATTTTGTCAATATTAATATTTGTTTTTTTAATACCAATAAAGAAGTTTCTCATACAGTATTCTCCTTCTTGGGGATAACCCTTTCTATGTTGGAACAGATTCTAGTTCAGACATTTTCTATACGGACACCCTTCCTGGAATCTAACCCACCACCCTCAGAGTGAAGCACCACATAGCCAGCAGTAAATGGCGGCCCCTAGACGACAGTCAACCGGTCTGTTGAAACCGGTTGGCTGAGGGGTATATGTGGCTGAGACCGGTTAGTTGAGTGGCCTATGGGGCCTAGGAAGGTTGGATGAGTAATATAGGTGGTCGGGGCCCGTTGACTGCGTGGTTTAGGGGGTGGGTTTTTAGTACTGGCGATTCGGTGCATCACACACTCGGACAGGGGCCAGGTTACACATTTCAAACTAAAAAAGTGCTATCCCCAACTAACGGAACTACTGTTTATATTCAATTCCTAAACGAAAAATTATTTCATATCAGTTTATTTATGAAAACGTACCACAAATCTTCTCAGGGTTCTCCTGGAAGCCGGGTGGGCATTCTGTTGACTCGTCGGGAGGATTAACAATAGAAGGGTTGAAGTTGTATACAAGTCCATCCAATATAAACAACGGCTTGTCGGAGACAATCACAGCCTGAAGTTTTACAACAAGTGCTGATAGGGACTCATCTGTTTCAGCCTCACAGTTACTGTCAGTACAGTTTGAGTCACATCCTGCAGTCAAGGCCACATCTGCTGTGTTCGCAACAGCACTCGACATCTTCACTTTAGCAGACAATCCAGATAGAGTAGAGTTTATCACAGTCACCACGGTTTGACGGAAAGCGGCTTCTAGTGATAACCCAGTAAAGTCTTCTTGAACCAACGTTTCATTAAACGAGACACCTTGTGCGTTACCAGACACAAATCCGACCTGTAATGTGACTGTAACACAGCGAGCGGATGTTTCAAGAACAGTTATTCGCATGTCATTAGAAACCACAAGCCCGTGTTCATTCCTGGCCTCACATCGGTACACTCCAGTGTCTGACAACTTGGCGGCATGGAAGTAAAGAGTGGAATTATTGACCTGGAATGTCTTGTCAGAAGCCATATACCACGTGATGTTGGCATCCGGAATGGCAGATACGTTGCATAATACACTGACCAGTTTGTCCGCTGCGACATCCAATTTTGATGGAAGATCTTTTAAGATTTTAGGAGGAACGATAACATTTAGGGAGCCAGGGTATGATGTCACATTAGCCACGTGATTTCCACCTACACACACATATTCGCCGCTGTCATCAGCACTCACGGTTTTCAACATTAAGGTGCCTACGGTCAAACCTGAAGCGAACAACTCTTCGTCTTTGTACCAGTAATATGTAGGTGGAGGGGCACTGTCAATGGAACAGGACAGAAGAACATCTTCTCCGGATGTGGCTGTGATGTTAGCTGGACCCTCTTCAAGACGTCCAGAACGTAGCTGTGACCTCCACTCTGAAAACCGGAAAAAAACTTTTTAAACAAATATTTATATTTTATCAAAAGAAAATGATTAATACAAAGGCGGTTCATGATTCTATGTATTATAGCTTCCAACAAAGGATCAACGTAAATCACAAAAATTAAAAAAAAATTCTGTCAAGGGAAATATAAAATCTGAATATTGATCTGACCAGTAAAGAAAATGATCTCTGCACTTTTTCACATTAACCATTCCTGATGTACATAAGTCTTTATATACACTCTATAAACCCCGTAGGGGCCAACCGAGTTCATTACTAACATAATAATACGACAGCTTGTATCACACTGTATATGTAACTATATTTGGGTGAGCAGTATTATACGTATTGCGCTTACAGCAACCAATGGGATATGGGTGTAAGTTCAAGACGTTGAGGTTTCCCCTCTTAATACTATTAAAATAACGGATACATTTTACATTTGGTCAATATACCAACCTTGTGTTTCGAAAAGAGTTTATAGTATATAGAGACATATCGATCTGAGTCACCCCCATTTCTCAACAAGGATGGTTAAGATTTGTTTCCTCTTGTTTTCTGCTTACTTACAGAGGTTATGATTTGTGTGGGTTTGCCAGAAAGCTAATTTATTTCTGATAAATCTTGATCTCTTTGTATGTTTTTGTTACTATTTGTTTGTGGCTTTTTTGCTACTCGTTGATTTTTCGTTTCTTTTCTATAAGTTCAGCTGTTGTTGTCGGATTGTGTATGTTGCCTAATTGTATATATCTGTATTCAATGTGTGTGTTTGCGTGGATACGTGGTCTTCGCTGTTGTATCTTTTCCTGTATTATCTAAGGGTTGTAAATATTGTCAGCATAGGCAGTGCCGGACAGGTGTTGGTCCTATACACAGCGGACAAAGTCCTTTTGTAATTGAACTGCTATTCTGCACTCTTTCTAAAGGAGTCATGTCGTCTATCCCTTCTCTCAGAGTCGCCCCAGAAAGTCATGGTGGGAAAGGGGTTAGATAAATTTGGTCTATTATAAATTTACAAAGCGCTTATTCGATCTCGTTCTGATGCATATGATTGTTTGATTTCTGTTAAGGCTAAGTTAGACTATTCAGTGTGCGGCAATAAGAATATGTACCCCTAAATGCGCTCCAACTAATGTGTGAAGAGTGGCAATTAGAAATCAGAAGGCTTATGCGTACTCAGAAGGGCTCACTAGTGTTACATACACTACTTAGGAAGTCAGCCTCTTAACAGTACATGTACATATTAAAGCGTTTACACTGACGGATCAAACCGTCCAGAAATTGGGAAAATTAGGACTGGGTTCACTATTTCATAAGTTAAATATAATAAAAGTACACTTTCTGAACATGTGTCTGTGTTTACAGCAAAGCTATTTGCTCATTGCATTTTATAGCTAATTTTAAAACTAACAGCATAGTTATCCTGATTATGTGGTTAAACAAAAACTTTTTTTGAATTCTGTTACCTATGACATTCCACTTTCATCCAGAAATGTTATAACTAAATTGAAAACTTATTCCCCTGGTGTGTGTAAAGGTAAAGGGGAGTCCTCCCAGGATGGCAGTTTCTCTTGTCAATTTAGTCCTATAGTTGTCTTCCCTTTTTATTTGCTATAGATTGCTGTCTGGTCATTTCCCCTGAAATGTTTGTCTTCGTAGATTTCAACATTACTTATTGATATGTAGAAGGTACGGTACACCTAATGGAGAACTCAGCCGATTGGACGCTATAGATAGTTGTAGCCGTTGCTGTTATAATGTAACCATTTGTCTATCAATCCATGTGATCGCTCTGTATCATAAACATGGCCTTAAGCATTGAAAGGTTTAATTTAAACGAAAATATATCATCGGGCGATTGGCCTAATTCTTCTGTCTGCATTGTTTACATTTTGATGGCGGTTGAATTCACGATGTAACTGTCTGTTCCCATGCAGTACATCACTCAAGTGTGTTTTAAATCATAAGCCAGTAACGGCGATGTTCACCACTTTTGTGTAATTATTACTTCCGATTACAACTGTTTATTTCATTGTATTTGTTTGTTTTCATTCATAACTTTCTTTATTTTAATATGTAACATCTATTGGTCATATAACGAACACGTGGTTTAATTCTTCGACACCTAGAGGGACAGGCCAGGGAAAATGTTGCATATAGACATCCTAGAGATACCGAAGAGCCAGAGAAGATCTTAGACATAATACTGGAATCATTTGGAAATACACAACCGTTTCCACCTTACAAAATAATTCATTTGAACGTCAACAGAAGCCGGATATAGTTATTCTCATGTTTAAATGGAGAAATTGGATATTGTTATCCGAGCGGAAAACGGTGCGCACCTACAGGGGTCACTAGTCTTAGTGATAATTTTAGTAGTAATATCAGAGATTCTGCTTTGATGTTTCACTTGAAGAGAGTTTTAAGAGAGTATCGGTTTCTGGAATTGCACCAGGAGGCCATTAAATGGTCTAAGGAAAGTACACAAGATATTGCTAAACCTAGGCAATGGCCTACAGTTAATGAAGCAATTGCTGAAGTGAAGGCAAATGATTCTAAATTTAACAACGTTTTGACCATATTTAGATATAATCAAAACCAGCTTAAAGCTGTTTAGGACACTGTTATGAATCTGAAACAGCAAATAAACCTCCTATCCAGGTCGTTCTAGTAAGCGTAGTAATAATAAATATAAATCACAGTCAGTGCTACAATTATTGGAAAGCTGTCAGAAACTGCATGGATAACTCACAAAAAGGGACGGAAAGGTGAAGCACCAGTGAACAAAGTTAAGTCTGAACCTAAGGAGCAAAGAAGTATGGAGGCACGGACTGTCGGTAATTGTCCTCTGATTAGCGTCCAAATAGGTGAAGTTTGATAGATACAGGATTCAAAGTATCAACACTTGTCGAATCTGTCTTTAACATTTATTTGGACTAAACACAAATCAAACAAACATCAGATTGGTTAACACTTCGATCAGCAAAGGGTCGTGGAATGCTGTGTGCTCGATGGGGTGATTAATGGCGAACAGATACCACGTCGCGGTATTTTGATAACTAAAGACGCAGGAAGGAACAAAAATGTTACGGTTATTATTGGAATAAATGTTATCGTGAGCTATAACAATGGGTCATGGATTAGGGACAACAATGTAAAATAGGATGTTCTTGGGTTTGCAAGGGTCGCAGGATGTAAACCGGTTGCTGATGGAGTTAACGTCATGAGGGTTACGTTACGCAATGGTCACTGGAAAGAGATATGCTGTTCTAGAACCGATAGTAATTGAGTCTCAGCGTTTCAATTCACCTCACATTCCTGGCAATGTTATTCTAACCAACACCGTTACGAACAATTTAGGAGGTTGGACCTTATGAGGTCAAGGTTATAACTTATAGCAATAAATATTTCTAATTGCAGCCAAAATCACGGATTGTCCACAGTTATCCATAGACTTGACACTGTCATCAGTGATCAAAAGTTTAAAAGTTTTCGTATGCAGGTAAAATAGAAGAATTAGTTCATACTTCTGAAATAGTCAACGATGTAATTGAAGGATTGACATCTAAACCAAGCATTGTTATTGAGAAAAGGAACTAGTTAATGAAGTTTTCAGCAAGTATAAAAATAGGTTTTCTCAATCGGATGATGATTCAGGATACACTGAAGCAGTTTAAGACGGTTTCTCTACAGCGAATGATGTTCCAGTTGTGCAGAATTAAAGGAGGATTCCACCTCAGTATACTGAAGTCTGGAATCATATTAGGACGCTTCTTGCATAGATTTAGAAGATAATACGTTCGAGCACAAATCCTTATGACACGCCCATTATCCTAGTAAGACAAAAAAGTTATTTACTTATGCGTTGATTATCACCGTTTGAACGATAAAACTCGCGGAGATTCTTTTGCAATGCCCGACATAAAGCAATCATTCAATACTCTTTCAGGTTCGCGTAGTTTTTCAACACTTGACGTGTGGACATAATCAAAATGCCTTGGAAAATGATATCCACAAGCCAGCCCTTGTCACTCCTATAGACCGGTATGAGTACACAATGATGCCATTTGGGTTGTCAAGTGCTTCTGCAACTTTCCAAAAGTTTATACAGTACTGCTTGGAAGTTCAATTTTCAGAGACCGTCATTTTCGATCTCGATGATATTATTGTTTTTTTCCTAAGGACATCTAAAACAATTGAGATTCGACTCGAAAGCTATGTACTAAAACCCAATGATAGCAAATGTCTTATCTGTCAGCAGAAGTCAAGTTATTTCTGCGGATGGAAGTTCTTTGGACCCTAAGAACGACACAGCCTTAAATGAATGACCGACGTCTCGTAAAACTGAAGAACTACGGTCGTTTCTAGGACTAGCGAGCTTCTATCATCGATCCATACCCGGATTCACAAAGACGGCAGCTCCTATTCATACAGCGGCTGCTAATGGTCTCAAGGAAAAGTTGTTATGGAATGAATAGTGGGAGACATCATTCAACAACATCAAGAGACAACTTACGGAATTGCCAATATTGCCAATATCCATGACAAAACTGGACACACGCCCTAGTGTGACACTAGGACACACTAGGACACATAAAAGACAGATAATAGTACACTACTTCAAGTCAAACAAAGTGTTTTTAAACAAGAATGCGAAATAAAAACCAAATTCAAGACACGATATTTGAAATCCAAGAAGACTCGCCTATTATCAGAGTTGAACCAGCAGGTGGGAACGGAACACAGAGTTTCATCCATAGATCAGAACTACGATCATTTCCAGTTGTTCAGGTAGTCGACAATTACTTAGTTCCTGGGATACCACCATCTACTGATGACACAGTTCTGTCATATGATGATAGCTCGTCAGATGATGAAGCATTTGTGATTGACTTTAATCCATTCAGAGTTTTAGAAGGTTCACAGCCCACACCCGCTGTTGAACCACTTATTTGGCGTAGTCATACATTAAAAGCTTGAAAACATTTTCATCAGCCGAAATCTGTTGTTCGTTCTAATGAACAGGTAACCAGAAACATACCTCTAGTACAGAGGGACAACGTAGATGATATGTCCCCCAAAATTCTTGGTTTTCCAGGAACAGAAATTGCGCATAGTGCATAGTATGTGTGAGAGAGCTTGTGAAGTGCGAATGGTCGTTGAGACAACGACCATAACAGGAGATATTGTGGACAGGGGTATGTACGTATGCATTAGTAGTAATCGCATGTCTTTAGAGTTATATCCCCAAGATTGTTTAGGCCGGATGGATAGATGACGCAATCTACTGTACAACTTTCTCTTTCCACAGAATGAACGCAGCCGATTGGACGCCATAGATACATGTAGCTGTTGGTGTTATCAATTAGCCATTTGTCTATCAATCTGATGTTAATATGTATCAAGAAATTGTGCATTTGGTCGATATATATCATAAACATGGCCATACGCATTGATAACTTTGATTTTAACGAGAATAGATCCCGGAAGATTGCCTAATTCTTTTGTCCGTTTTGATGGCAGTTGACTACACAACGTGTGTTTTAAATCATCAACACTTTTTCAGCTGTTATTAATTTTGACTACAACTATTTACTTCTTTGTATTCGTTTGTTTTATTTATACCTAAACTTTTTTGCGGTCGGTTGCGCTCGGCTGGTTATCGTCGCTCGGTTTCTCAACTCGCGTTTGTTCGATCCTGGGTATTTGTCTGGAAAACTACGGTGCGGCAATAGGCCGGTCTACAACTAAATACAAGTTTTACACTTATAGGCTGCTCACGTTAATAATTTGAAGTACATATTTTCCCTTAGTCTTGGAATATTAACGCTTCATTTCTTATTAATATAGTTAAGACCTTATTATCACTTCCAGGGGGTGTTGAATCAAATCCTGGACCACCTCATAATACCCTTTTCTCTGTTCGCCTCAACATCTATAGATTAAAATCCAAAGTCGACGTAGCTGATGCTAATCTTGATCATTATAATATAATTGCATTCACCAAAAGCCATTTGACCTCTAACACTGCAAATAGTCCAATACAGTTCGCTGGATTTCATGAACCTATTCGAAGAGATAGTTATCAGGCTTGGGGCGGCGTTTGCGTCTATATTTATCAAATATTGTTATATTCAAGTCGCCCTGAGTTCAGCCTATCCAAATCACAATGTTATTATTTCCTGTAATCTTAACAAAGAACTTTTGAACCCCCCAAATCGCCATTTAGCAAATCTTTTTTCGTCTTTCGGTTTAACTCAAATTATCTCTGTTCAGACTCTTCCAGTTTCTCAACCTCTTCTAGATCCCATTAGCTGACAAACGATAGCTGGTAGCCGACTACGGGGTTTTATCAAATTTTTGTAATAAACACAGCCCTGTATATGTAAATTGGAATCCTCGTGGTTCAACTAATTTTTCGATGACATTAACTTATTATGCTCATTTATTATCGATAACGTTCTGGAAAAGCTAGTTTGTGTATACCAAATAACAGTGTTACTGTCTACCCTGATGACCAAGCATGTATCAAAAAGAATATTAAAGTCGAAATTAAAAAGGCAGAAATACTTTTAAGCTATGTAGAAAATTCCGGACTGACGCTAATATACGGGCTTATAAAACCCAAAGTAATACAGTTACCGCCATAATAAGAAAAGCAAAGTAGACTCACGACAACAATGTCACATCAGAAATAACGAGCAGAATACTAGTAAAATATTTGTGTGGAAATTATGTAAAAACGTTAAAAAAATTCTAACTCGAAATTTGCTCGATTATCACCTCTTATCAATAACAATGATGAATATGTATACGACACTGAGGCAAAGGCTAACCTCCTCAACGATTTATTATTTGCCTTCTGTATGTAGCACACACAGTACTATACCACGTTTACTATTACGTCTGACGAGATCTTACATGAGCTAGAACTTATTGATTTCAACAAGTCAATAGGACTCGATGGTATTTGTTCAAAAGTCATTTTCCTAGCTCGATTAATATTATCTCTTATTTTATCTCGACTTTTCAGTATTTCTTTGCAAAAATCTGTTTGTCCGGACTCCTGGAAAATAGCAAATGTTTCACCTATTTTCAAAGCAGCTGATCCCGCTCGCCCATCTAATTACAGACCAATATCTTTATTAAGTTGTGTGAGCAAAATTTTCGAACGAGTAGTATTTAACCGCGTCTTTAATTTCTTAAAAAATCAATATCTCCCTACCAATTTCAATTTGTCCCAGGGAGATCAACCGTTTTTCAACTACTAGATATATATTTCCAACTTGTTAAAGTCCTTGTTGAGGGTAAATATGCACTTTTTCTGTTTTTTTTCTTGACATATCAAAAGCGTTTAATCGGTTATGGCACAGAGGGCTCGTATATAAACAACAATTATTGGGAATAGAGGGGGAACTTACTCAATTGGTCTGAAAGCTATATCCATAATCTACAGCAGCAGGTGGTCCTCATTGGCTCAAAATGTGATCTTAGGCCATTGAAGTCGGCGTGCCCCAAAGCAGCCTCTTCTATGCTTAATCTTTATTAATGATTTCCCTGCTATAATCTAACTAATAATATCCGCCTGATGCCTTTATGTTTCATCAGACAAACTCGTTAGCCCTGGGGTTTCTACATCCTTACAAAGTGATCTGCTAGCTATTCGGACATAGGCAGAATACTGGCACTTTTCTTTGAATTCGACGAAATGACGAGGAAATATAATTGGGTTTAGTCAGACACGAGTTACCTCCCCTGTAACGAGCATGATTTTTTCATTTCGATCTCTGGTCAGTGCAAACGGACAGGTCAAGATTTACAACTTGTCTATTTTTCTATCTTAAAAATCCCACCTACCACACCTTCTTGTTTAATAAGTTTCTTATTATATTAGGTGGCCTTTTCTGACTGCCCGCCTTTGTGGAACAACGTATACTTTTATCACCTTTCATTGTTGTAATGTAACATTTCAAGGTACATGTATGTAATACCTTTTCAATTTGATTAAATATGTCATTTTATAATGACCTTAATCGTCAAACATTTGCCTGGATTCCACAAAAATACTGGAAACTGGACGACTCATACAGAAACTCTGATATCGAAAGCACGTTGCAAAATCTTTCTTTTCCGTGGGGTAAAATATATTCGCAACCGCAAATCCTTGGAAATAATGTATCGAACATTTATATGACCTTCTTTTGAATATGCCGATACAGCATGGGATAACTTATCCGATTAGCAAATGAACCCCCTTGAGTCTTTACAAAAAGAATGCTTGTGAATTATCTCCAGTTGAACTAAAAGTGTTGCAAGCTGACTAGTCTATGATACTCCTGATTTCACACTCTCTCAACGCCGGAAAATTCATCGCCTATGTGCCTTTAAAAAAAAAAAATTCGATAATGCTAACATGGCCTCGCGTAAAAAAACTGCCTTGTTTAGTTATGCGGGGGACACACGGGCGATTATAATCGCCCGATCGCGGCGATTTGATCACCAGCTAAATCGCCTGCGAAAGTAGTCGGCCGACTTGAGCGCACACACGTGGCGATTGACCCAGCGATCCGGAGTATTTTTTACCTTAAAAA
>JAVFBX010095134.1:0-16317 GCA_034783855.1 Mopalia kennerleyi | reverse complement strand
TTCACAACACATAAACACGTAATCATAATCATTCACAACACATAAACACGTAATCATAATCATTCACAACACATAAACACGTAATCATAATCATTCACAACACATAAACACGTAATCATAATCATTCACAACACATAAAAACGGAATCATAATCATTCACAGCACATAAACATGTAATTCTCATAATCATCCATAACACATAAACATGTAATTCTCATAATCATCCACATTAACTCATTATTCTCAAACCTGTCTACAGAACATAAACTCTTAATTCTCAAACCACCTTATTTTATAAAAATTAACAAAAGTGAGATTAACGCGTAAGTCTGTCAAATTTCACAAATGTTTTTGATTTGTTCATTTTTCCAGGTATAGTATTAACAGTATAAAGAAACACACAGACAAACCAACATGCTACAACAACAATACCCTAGGCCAATTATTTGACCATGGCCTGATCAAATTCATGAAATCTAATTAGGTACTATTGTTAGAAATTTGAACTGTTTGTTGCCGTTACCTTAAAGCCTGTGAGAATATGTTCCACATTCTGTATCTTCCCAAGGAGAGCGCTGGCCAGTTTGGTGTTTCTTTGAGAATGAGGTATACTCGATCTCATGCTCTTTAACTCCATCTGGTCAAACACAAAATATAAACAGTTAAACAAGGTCAATCACATGCAAGGTTAGTCTTGGCAAAGCCTGCAATGGAACTGGAATAATTTTAATGATCCAGTGACCAAGCAAATCCATGACTATGAAAACAGGGTGTGGGGCCTTGTGGCTCTAGTATTAAAATAATAACAGGTAAAAATTAAACTCACACAAAAATTCACATTTTTAAAGGCATTGAAACTCACCATAACTTTAGCTCTTTGTGAAGAGAGGTTATGTCGGAGTCTCATGATCTCGTCACTCATGTCCGTCTCAGACTGAACCTCACTGGCTCGGATAGCACTCACAGCTGTAAACATGTCTTGTTTTAACTGTTCAAACTCACTCTCATGGTCTTCCTTGATGGCGTCTATTTCCTCTTCAAGCTGAGCTATTCTGTCTTCGTATTCACCCACCAGACTCTCCTTCTCTCGTTCATGGTCATCAATAATCTCCTCTACTTTGGACTTGGCTGCCTTTATATCCTTAATGACAGAGTTTGAGGTCTCCTCTTGAGTTTTTCTCACAACTGTCATTGCTTGTTTGAATAGTTTGTCTATAGCATCGGTCTGACCCTGAAGATCTTTTGAAGAGCTAGATTTCATTGATGATCTAAGTTTCTTCAGACTGACATCAACAGATTTTAAAGCCACATCTACTTTGGTATGCTCCTCTTCTAGAGTCCCTTCTGGTTTGGCCAGTAAGGATTCACACTCAGCGTAATATTCAGCCACACTTTCATTCGCATCAATTCTACCATATTTGGATTCATATGTATCATGTAGCTGATAGAGTTCCTCTCGGTGCTGCATCTTTAATTTCAACACAGTGTATGATAGTTCAGCTTGGAAGACTGCTTCTCTCATCAGAATGTCTGCATAGGCTGTTAAGGTATCTCCTCTCCAGCCAGCCAGCTGCGGCATCTGACCAGCTAACTCAGCAATCTGACCTGTACTATTTCGAATCTTACTCCTTAATTCTGATGCTCTTGTTTCTTTTGTACTGGCCTCCTTCATTAAAGCTTCCCCTAATATCTTCCTCATTCGCAGAGCTGCGTCTGTTTGACCACCACTATCAGGCTTAGGCGGTTCTTCTTTTCCCACAGATAATTTCTTCTCACTAACAGTACTCAGGTATCTGAAATACCCTACCACAGCTCCATACTGAGCTAACATTGTTGCAAAGGATGCTAGCTGTGTTTTGATTTCTTCTTTGTTTGATTTTCCTTTACAAACTGTCAATGTCTCGGAGCTTAACACTTGACTGTACTTTGATTTCAATTCTGTGAGTGTGGACTGGAACTCCTCATTAATACATTGTTGCAAAATAACTGCTTTTTCTTTGTTTGAATTCTCACTCTGAGCGTCCACCCAGTCCTTGAAATATTGATCACGGGCACCATTCAAGACAACTTTAGCCAATTCACACAAACTTGCCTGTTTTGACTTGAGATCAACCCCAGCCGCAGTGTTAACTGTTTCTATTGCTAAAGTCTTGGACAGTTTCGAAAGTTTTTCGCGCCTGTAAACAGCAAAGACCTTGCTCATGGAAGTTTGTCGGTTAGTCAAAAGTTCCATGGATTTTGAAATTTCTTGTTTCACGTCACTTTGTTGGTGAACACCACTTAAGCCTGTTTGAATCCTATGCTTCATGTGAGCCAAGGCAAATGTTATTTCACCTTGAATTAAGGCCTTGGTAGCCAGATTAGTGGCATAGGATTCTAAAGGTTCAGCTGAATCCCCTAGAGAGTGACTAACAGCATTCATACTCTCTTGTATCTGGGTCCTAGACATCACTTCTTCTGCCAGAATATTGCTGTTGGGTGTGTCACCAGTAGCTAACATTATAGCAGAGTGACGTAACTCTTCAGATTTGGATCCTGTTAAAGCTGATAGTTTACCCCTCATCATGATTTTGTCTGCTATAAGTGTAGCATAAGAGGCTAGTGGGTCAAGTTCAGGGTTAGAGTTAGCACTGTCAGATTGTACACCCAATTGCTCCTCTAACTTGAACAGTCTGAAGTTAGTGTCTTGGATGTCTCTTAAGAGGACTGTATTTATGTCTTTTGATTCTTCTCGTTGAATGAGGTAAGATAATTCCCCTAAGATAACCGCTTCACATGCTAATGTCTCAGCATACAAAGACTGTTTCTGAATCTCCATCAGAGGAATCTGTGTTGACTCTGGGTGTCTGCTTTCTACCTGAGACAGTAAAGAGGATTTTTTGTCCATAATGTCCCTAATCATGAGCTGGTCATGAAGACTGGCCGGAGTTTTGGCTATTTCCATCACATCACTTAACCTTTCTTTTAACACTGCTAATGTCTCACTATCCAACTGCTTATCCTTACCCTGATGAGAATTAATGATTTGAATTATGCTTGAAAGTTTGGACCGACAGTTTTCTAAGGTAGACTCTGTATTGGATAATTTCTTCTGAACATGTTGAAGATGTCCACCAATTTCAAACGGTTCGGTTGAAGAGTGGTTCATGATTTCTAAATTCAGCTGTTTCAGATGATTTTCGTATTTTAAGATCTGTTCTTGGAGTTTCAACTCCCTTTGCTTCAGGCTTTTTAATTCTACCTGACTATAAGCCTGGTCACCCATTTTAGATGTGATGTCCTTCATTTTAGAGTTAGTGGATTCCAGCTGAAGTTTCATTTGCTTCAATTTGGCTGTGAGTTGATGACTGTTTGTGGGACTAGATGGTGTCAGGGAATCAGGAGAAGACGGGGGAGGCCCTAATGAAGGTCCTTCATGACTGCGATGGACTTCATCTTCGACAAGTCCTATCTGCTGCTTTAGGTTAGCTGCCTCATTGTCTTGACTTCTAATAGCATGTTCTACAAACTCTACATTATGCTCTAATGATTTTAGCTGAGAGTCTAGCTCCACGGACAGACCAGATTTAATGAACGGCCTTGGAGTCGCTCCAGAAGGTGAAGTCACCTTGGATGTCAGTTCCATCACACGGCGGTTCAGCTGCTCTAGCTGTTCTTGATACTCTTTTGTGATATTGTCCTTCTCACAACGCAGTAACTTCTCTGTATTTTCTAATTTCACAAAGTTGGCTTCAGTTTCTTTAACTTCTTGTTTCAATTTCTTTATTTCAAAAACAGCCTTGTCAAATTTCTTTTTTAATTCTAAGTATTCAGCTAAAATAGCCTGAGGATTTGAAGAGCCACTGACTGTGATCCTATGATGAAAGATGTCTGTTGAAGAATCAGCATCTCTTAGGGCCTCATTAGTTGTGTCTAGTTTTGATAGCAGTTCACGAAGGAGAGATGTGGTTTGTGTCAGACCTACAATCTGGTCTTTGGGCATTGAATGACCAGGTTTAGAGTTAGAATCTTGTAGGACATGCTCCATATGTATCAGTTTAGTACTCACTACCTTCATTTCCTCCAAAACTTTGTCGTACTTTCTCACATCACTGGACTGACCAGACTTGTTAGATACCAATAAAGAATCAATCTGTTTCTGTTTACTTTCACATCTTTTTTCCAAATCCAGAACTCGGTCATTCAGAACGGCTATGGAAGCCTCCAGAGCTTCATTTTGTTCACAGAGGTTTTTATTAATGGCTTTAAGACTTTCCACTTCACCACTGACATGGGTGGAGCCCTTCTTTGACGCATCAGATGTTTTACCAGACAAGTCCTTTCGTTTTGTTTTTAAAGTAGCAAGTTCCTTTTCAGCTTTCTTTAGTTTGGATTGCAAGCTAGCCTTTTGTTCCTCAATAGTTTTAATTGATTGTTCCGCCTCTGAAGACTTACGATCGGAGTTCTCAAGTCTCTTAAACATCTGAACCATCTTACCATCAGTTTCTATCATTTTTTCCTCCAGCTGAGATATGATTTCATCTTTCTCTAATAAAATATCCTTCATATCACTGTTAACATTATCAGTGATGGTACTCTGTCTATGAACATGGACCAAGCGTTTCTGAACATTTTCCAACTGCTGTTCTAATTCATCTCTGTCTCCACAAAACTGAGACTCGATCTCATCTAAATGTTTCTCATATTCCTCTTCTACTTTCCGCAGCTTCACATCATGTGCTCTCAGCTTAGCTTTGGTGGAAGCTAACTCACATTCTGTATTATCTAACTGTTCTTTAGTGGTTTTATAATCACGCTCTACAGCCTTTAGTTTTAATATTTCCCGTTCACAGTTCCTGAGTTTCTCCAATGAAGTCTTGACATCATTATTCAGTCTTTTGTTCTCACTTTCTTTAGAGGACAACTCTTCTTTTTTTGCATCCAACATGGAGGCAGTGTCACGTAACTGATCCTCAAGACTTTTAATTCTAGCATTCCAGTCATCAGAAAGACGCAGAAACTTCTCCTTTTCCTGCTTCAGATTATTGACAGCCTTGGCCAATTCTTGTTCAGCTTTTGTTAGTCTGGAGAGGGAAATATCCAGCTTAGATTTGAGAGTGTCGATTTCCGTCTTCTGTCTGCGAATTGTATCCTGAGAATCACGCTGTTGTTTTCTGTGGAATGACTGAAACAATAGAAAACAACACCATGAGAGATATGGAATAATAAGAAGCTGTTCGAGTTTAAAAGATCAGCTAAATACAACGTCTTATAGAGCTGAAAGTCTCATTTTTTTTAGAGGCGTATTTTAAAAGCCTTTGGGACATCATAAGCCCAGCTGTCTTCACTAGTTATCTTACAACATCTCTCCACAAACAAACTCTTTCAATTTATCAAAAAATAATTTTCTGTTGTCTGTTATATCAGTGATGTGCCCAAGTATATTAGGAGTTTTGGCTGTGTTTGTTCAGTTATTACCTGTGAAGCTGACAAGTCCATGCTATATTCTAAACTACTGTCCGGGTCATCCTAGCAAACAACAAAAAGTTATGGAATTTATGAGGATTATCAAATATGTTTCGTTTCATAAACATTTATTATAATTCAAACACAAGTAGAAATAGTTTTAACATCAACTAAAAGGAATAAAAAATTATTCATCTTTCATTTTATTTTTAGGAAAAATGGGTGGAGGTAGTTGATGCTGTGTTTATCTTATGACCACATCTAAATGGCCTTACAGCAATGTACTTCTATTAAAATAAGAGTCAACTAGTTGTTAAGCCCACCTGTCCGGAATGTGCGGAGTCCGAAATCAGAGCATGTAAGGGATCTCGATCTCTCCGTAGTGATTGAAGATGAGCCTTTAATTCGGTGTTATTTATATGTGAATCCTGTAACTCACTCTGGGTCTTTTCTAACTGATGTTTCAAAGAATCAACCTGGGAAGGAATATTTTATTCCATTATTTCTCAGATTAGTTTGAAATAACAACAGTTAAATACATAGACTAACAGTCCAGCTAATTGAGGACTTAATTTTAGAGTATTTAGTTATTACTAGGTGCTACCATTCATTGGTAGTTTGTTGTTTACCAAATGGTGAAGACAACCACCCTTCACGCCGGATTAGGGTTTAATGTTGTACACATGGGTATTTCACTTGTATGATGACGGATTGTCCATTTAACACAGTTGAAAACAGGGAAGAAACCTCGTACAAAAGCCCCCACGTAACCCCATTCTGTGACCTGATGTGAACACGGGAATGGTATATCAAAGTAGGATTAGTATTTGACACGTTAACCTCTCAGCCACGGCCTTCACACTGAGTGCAGGAAATAATATCACAATGAAAACAATCAGATTTATTCCAATAAACACTACAAAAATACACAGTTCACCAACCACCAGTGAACTCAAACACAAACTGGAGAGGATTTTAGGAAAAGGGAAGGAGAGCTGTTACCTCTGCTTCCAGAAGATCCACAACAACGTTATTGGAGGCAGCATCCAAATCATCAACACTGGATCGGCGACTGACCTTTTTATCACTTTTCTGAAAATAATTTTAATAAACATGAGAATATCTGAATAAATTCTCTATTATTCTATTCCCTATACTAATAACTAAACTTAAAATTTGTAGGAAATTTTGCTAAAGAAATCAACACAATCGTCAATTCATGTTTATTAAAGTGAAGGAAAATATTTAGTAAGAGAACAAGGGCGAATTGAAGATTATATCAAGATGGGGCCTCCAAATACCTAAAAGAAAAAACAAGAATTTTTCGTCCTATAAGTCACCAATTAAAAAGAAGGGAAGAATTATTTTTAGAAAGTGAACAGTAATTCTGGGATGTAAATCTATGAAAGGCCAGTTGACAATGGTCTATTTGACTATCACTCAATGCATGCAACTTGTTGATAGACTCCATGTGTAGTGGGTTCAATTGAAGTATTGGTTTCACCCAGCTTAACTTCCCATGCCAGAATTTGTTCTGAGAGAGTGATATTACATTTGTGACTTGTGTCAGAACATGCTAAGTGATTTGTAAGTTCAAGCACCTTGCACGCTAAATCTCAGATATGTTTGATAGGGGTTTAACATAGTAGCTGTTGTATTAACATACCTGACCACTATCTCCATCTTGATCAGAGGCAGATGATGCTGAACCAGGCGGAGGTGAAAGAAGACGGGGCGACTTTGATCTCGTCTTCTCTTTCACACGAGTGCTAGGTGATTTGGATCTCTGTTGAAGGCTGTCTAGATGATCCTCATCTCGAAGGTCATCAAGTCGACCTGATTTACCTCGGAGAGATGAATCCCCGGACACAGCCACATTGTCACTCCCCTCGACATAGCGTTTAAATGGAGGCCCCGTTGAACCTAACCCATCACCGGAATACTTTCTATGTAGACCGAGGTCAGACTTACGACCTCTTTTGTCAATGCTAGAACCTTTTGGGCTCTCATCATCAAGATTCTCCAAAAATTTAATATTAATATTTTTAGCATCATCGTTTGTCAGAGAACGTCGTACTTTACGATGTAACTCTCTGCTTCTACTGCGACTAAGCCCAGCAGGACTCATCTCTGTGTTACTAATATTTATATCGTCCACTAACACCATATCACCCACATTCCTCAAGTTTAAATCAGAATAGTGTCTTCGAACTGGTTTAGCTGTATCTAATTTTTTTGTCAGTGTATCTCGCAGTCCGACACGTCTAAAAGAGCTGTCTGATGATTTTCTGGCTAAATCCAAGTCTTGCCTTGGAGACCGTTCTACACTGATAGTACTGGACACGTCACTAGACAAACTAGACTTTGTTCTTTGTTTGTTATACTCAACACATTTACTCAAAGACTTCATCCAATTGTTTCGAATCCCAGACGTCATGGCAGATAAAAAATATTCTCCATTTTGATTCTGTAAAACAATTCAACCATTGAATATAAACTATGTTTTGTAAATATGAAGATAGGTTGATTACAATTAAGTGACATTAACATTTGGGTAGTATATATCCATGGGCTCAGACGTAATGAAAAAACAAAAAGCTGTACTTAAGGTTATTTAACTCATATGACCTGTAAAAATATGTCAGTCCTTACCTTGATATTAAATCCATAGTTTCTAGCACTTTGATCCTCCTTAATACTCTGACAGGTAGATAAATCTATGCGCCCATCAAACTGATTATTATCCTCTGCGCGAGAATCTTTGTAATAGCGTAAAGAATCACCGCTCAGGACAAACCAATGTTTTTTCCATTCCTGAAACATAAGGTCATCGTATATCTGTTTACGTCTGTAAGACAACATCCAGTGGGAAGACATTGTCAGGAAATCCTCAATACACACATCACAATCAATTACTACAGTGGAGGACTTTTTGTCAAACTGTAGCTGATATTTCACTTAGACGGTATTAACCTTCTCACTCAGCTAGAGACAAATCTCCACATGTGTTATATCCAATGCAGTTTGTAGGAAGTTATCTACATTTGATGTTGACAGTTTGTATCACAGAGAAAGTGTCAAAAACTTGTTATTCTCAGGTGAGAGAAGCTTGTCACAGGAACAAGACAATTACACTTATAACAGTTTGCCATTGTCCAGCTTGTCAGTTGAAATCAAATGCATGGTCAATTTTGAATGACCATTATAAAAGTAGGGCCATATCAGTAAATGTTGATCTCTAAAAGGAATAACGCTGCCAGTTTTACAATAGAAGAACTGTATACAATCTGAGCTGTTCACTGATTAGCTGAGACCCTTGACCGTAAACTGTTTAAGTAAGTATTAAGTAGACTACTGATCACGCTACCTCCTAATTTGCTATAGATTACAGGTAAAGGTAAGCTATACTAATCTCCTCTCAGACATTTACAAGTAGGCCAGCTAAATTCCTGACCAAGTCTTTGACCATTATTTATCCACCTGTAAGGTCCTGCCCTTCACAAGGGTTATGACATTGTTAAACAATAAACTACAAACACATGTAACAGGAAAATAGGCAATATATTTTTGTTCTTTTTCTTGCTTTAAATATTTTCTATGAAGGTCCAAGGAATGAAATTTTCATACCTTTTAAATCCGAAACAATAAAAGATCAATAAGATTTACCATGTCAAGAGGTCCTTTCTTTATAAGCCAACCCTTCTTTGCATACGAAAGTTCCTGAAATCAAAAAATTCATTTAGTTTTCATTTATCAGTTTACTTATCTTCGCCACCTTAGTCAGTATACACAAGGCGTAAATGTGTTGTTAAATAGCAATGCATGGCAGTGAATCCAGTGAATGATGCAGTGGATTAAGGTGGAGTGATGTCACACAGGGAGTGGAAATTCATTCACATTTTCAAAAGAGCTGGAAGCACTTGGTTAAAATTCGGCACTACAATGGTGAGTGTAGTTGACTAATGAAACTGTTGTTTACTTAGGTTTACAAAACTTTTCAAAGGTATAGTAAAGCCTTTCCTCATCAGAGGAAAAACACCATTTTACCTATACTCAAAATTGTCTTGTCTTTTCATAAAGATGTTAGTTTTAAAAGTCTGCAACTTTTGAGTGTTTGATAGACTGAAAATAAAAGGGTCTCATAATTTGGTGTTCAAAAGTAGAAATCCAAAGTGGTGGGAGATTATTTAAAAAAAACCCACAACATTATGGCAAATACAAAAGACAAGTGTTTTTATTAATGCTTTTACAGTTAGCTTTTTCACGAAATACCCATAGTATTGAGTCAGAAAGAACATGTTGTTTAGTGTACAATAGCACAGTTCCACATTAAATATGTATACAAATACATGTTGTAATATATGTGGATGAATTGCAAAATTTGTGATACATAAAAACTAAAAGCAACTCAACTACAGTACATGAAACCGTCATGGGCATGAGCTGTGAATTCCAACTGCAATGTATTCTGAGAAGTATACCATTAACCATGGAACACAGATTTGCATGACAAGATTTTTCTTAAAGAAAAATGTGCTTCTGAATTTTTTATCTCTCACTATCAGCAATTTTTATGCATTTATGGTCAACATTTGTTTGAGGGTATTTTATTTTCAGAAGTTACCTTAAACACAAATTCACTTCAAACTTGGGTCTTAGTTGTTGTCATAAACTTGACTTCATCAGAGAATATAGGGAACAGTAAAATGCAATGTATTACATTTAAGTGAACTTTTCAAAGCGATAACTGTTACTTTTTTATCCCTGGTCCAAATATAATAGCACAAAATGTAACAAAATCTAACAATAGAACACAGGTTGCTCTGTCTTACAATAATGCTATGTCAATAATACAACACTAAATATGCCCATGGGTCCACAAGGGCATTATAATATATTGTAATAGAATTGTATTGGCAGATATAGTTTGTGTTTAATCAAGTTGTAATCGCACCAATCGTCAATTTTTGTTTAATAAAAGTATGTTTTTCTTTTGTTCCTTTGTCACCTAAATGTATTTGTGACATAACGTTAAGCTCTCTGAGCTTTACTCTCACCAGACAATCACATTATCTTGTGCATCCCAGGGTTCTTGTTCCTGATCTCTGTGTCCACTGAGAAAGGGTATGTAATAATATTATCACTGTAATTACTTCTATTATAACTGTAGTTATCACACTTAGAAACTATTTTCCTTTGAATGAGTGGTCGAAATATTGAACCTCAGTAATTTTATGGCCCAGTCTTAAATTATGCTCCAATTCAATTATGAATCAGGTAGGAATAACTTGTACCGATAATCAGCTTACATTGACAGGTATAGTTTTTGTTTTATCTTGTTGTAATAGAACCAATCATCAGGTAGGAATAACTTGTAATCAGCTTACATTGACAGGTATAGTTTTTGTTTTATCCTATTGTGGTTATAGAACCAATCATCAGGTAGGAATAACTTGTAATCTACTTACATTGACAGGTATAGTTTTTGTTTTATCATGTTGTAATAGAACCAATCATCAGGTAGGAATAACTTGTATTCAGCTGACATTGACAGGTATAGTTTTTGTCTAATCTTGTAATAAATTTTAAACAGTTTTTTTTTTTTTTAAATATTTCAAAACTGCTACAATCATTACCTCAGAAAAGGTTTATTTGTTTGATCAAGTGATTGTGGTTCCATGTCATTCTCAAGCAATGCTTTCAAAAATGTGATGAGAATCACAATCTACATTGCTGACAATAACTAATACTAACATTAAAAGTACCAAATCAAGTGCGCAAGTCAATAGTGCACAGACTGGCTAATAGGTTTGTTTGTTTGTTTGTTTGATTGGGGTTTAACGTCATACTCAAGGGTATTTCACTTATATGACGACGGATCGTCCACTTCACACTGCACCTTGCCTTATTACGGAAGAAAAACCGAGAGGAAACCAGGGCTCTTAAAAACCACCCCCACGATTGCCTAAAGGAACCAGCTATAAGGAATAGGGTACATATGGCCACTGTGAGGTTGCAATCATTATGTTGCGAACAAAAATTTCATAACTGAAATAAAAAAAATATAGTAGTGAATTTGTAATAACAAGAAATTGATGGTTAATATGCTCCAGAAGAAAAATCTCCAAATTTGTAGCCATGCAAAATCATGGAAATAAAATACCATTTTTAATAATTGCTGATTTCTTTATAACTAGAGTTGGTGGTGATGCTGTCGACCAGCTTTCATAAATGTAAGCCTCATAGTTTTCAGTTCTGCTCCAGAAACATACAGAGGATGGTATGGTGGGGACAGATGAAGGGACACCACAATATAACCAATTTTCACAGGACATGCAACAATTAAACAGCCACTATTTCTGCTTCTAAAAACATGTCTACAGAGGGGATACTTATTTAATCAGATAAAAACAACTCTACAGAGGGGATACTTATTTAATCAGATAAAAACATGTCTGCAGAGGGGATATGTATTTAATCAGATAAAAACATGTCTGCAGAGGGGATACTTATTTAATCAGAAAAAAACATGTCTGCAGAGGGGATACTTATTTAATCAGATAAAAACATGTCTGCAGAGGGGATACTTATTTAATCAGATAAAAACACGTCTACAGAGGGGATACTTATTTAATCAGATAAAAACATGTCTGCAGAGGGGATACTTATGTAATCAGATAAAAACATGTCTGCAGAGGGGATACTTATTTAATCAGATAAAAACATGTCTGCAGAGGGGATACTTATTGAATCAGATAAAAACATGTCTACAGAGGGGATACTTATTTAATCAGATAAAAACATGTCTACAGAGGGGATACTTATTGAATCAGATAAAAACATCTTCAAAGGTAACAAAATCAAAGGCAAAGATATTTACAGAAAATTAGAACCACAACAGAAATCTACTAAATACAAAATATATTAATATGAAGTTCTCTTAATACATTTCTGGAAAAACACTTTTTTGTTGATTTCAATTCAGACATTTTTTTATACAGGAGTTTCTTAAAATAAACTATATTATAATATTTTCTTAACATTTCCTAACTTTATACAATTGTCAAAAAAAAAAACTTTTACCTTTTTGATATATAATTATTTCTTTCTATATATCTGCTAATCAGACATACACTCTGTGTTGTTCAATGAACATATAGCTTTCAAACCAATTCTGTTTCTTATGGACAGGGAAAGACCTCTGATGTGATATGAATCAACTTGATTAATAAGTGTTTTAAATCTCACTCAATTATATTTCACTTAATACATGTATATGATGACAGTGCAATTCAACATTAATTGACATCAGCACAGTTTAAAAATAAATGTAAGTGTGCTATGTTAGAAACTTCATATTCCTTCAGTGCTAAGTTAAGATGGTATTGCTACGGACCAAACAAACTGCCCGTATCCAGAGGGTGTTACTAACAAGCCACACATAACTAGTGTACAACAAAGCATTTAAAGTATGTGTTTTTCCTTTTTCCACACACAACTAAACGGACAGTAATATAAATACAGGACGGCATAAATTAGGCATATTTGCTTGATTGATTCGGGTTTAACGTCATACTCAAGGATATTTCACTTATATTACGATGGATTGTCCACTTCACATCGTTCCTTGCCTTATTACGGTGGAAAACTGAGAGGAAACCTCATTTCTTCAGAATTACACTACTATTGTACTATGCTAAATTAATCTGTAAAAACTAAGGGCTCTGATTTTCTGTTAAATAACTACACATACCCATCTAATAAACCCTAATCCTAACTGGCCAAAATATACCATAGGGAGGGAGAGACGAGTTTTCAAAATCTTGTTTCTTATTTTGTGTGTTTGATTAGAGTTTAACGTCATACTTTCAGGTACTTACTGTACTTACAAATGGAGGGTGGAAACCTTCCGACAAGTTGTGAGAGTCACCTCATGTTACTCCCTCGTATACCGGTGGTGGACAAGGGGACTCGTCATTTGGGCGCTACACAGAAGGAGGATCAGTAATCTAACACGCTAACCACTGACCCAGGACCTCGGACCAACAATATATACTTGATTGGTCGGCATGGAGACAGGTGAATTGTTGTGCAGTATAGTAGTGAACACGGGATATCAGAAGGTGAAACTTTCCAAAAGTTTTACGGGAAGAGAAACTAACAAATAAGAGAGAAGAGAGAAGCAGCCACTACAGAGTGTTTGTAGACTTACCCCAGTGATTACCTCTGTGCTCTGACTTATAGACGACACCTGGGGCACCTCCCATGACTTTGCCATCTACCAGATCAACAAGAACATGCATTAACTAGTTATCTTCAGAGACTTTATTACCTCCCCTTAGCCAAACAATCAGACATCATACCTCTTTCACAATAAAGGTTGTAACATCCAAGATGTATGTAGTCAATATTTTACATTCAGGTCAATTAAAATTTGTATTCACACTCACTGTTCCCAGTCTGTAAGCTTACTTGGGCAATAACAAACACACAATCAATAAGATTTTAATTTAAATAGGGTTTTTTTTTCTTATGCAAACTATAAATGAGGATATATTTATAAATGTAGTGGTTCCTATTTCTTCCTAATAGGTTTTGGCCAAATTGTTATATGCAATAAATTGATGCAATCTTCGTTCCAAGTTAGGCAAATCTAATGTTAAAAATAAATATTCAGAAGCCAGCAAAACTAAGCATCTACATAAATTGCCTATTAGTTACAAGCTAACAGTAAAGACAGCAATTGAAACACAACATCAAGTACTGAAGGAAAAAACAAAAACACCTGCCAAAAAAGTACACCAAATACAATACACAATTTGTTGATATATTTTGTTCATTTTTCTTTTCTTTCAATAGAACCCCATTTATTTACGATAAGTGTTTGACGATGTACTTGAGAATGTTTCACTTATTTGGCTAATTAAATTTAGATTTCTGCAAATTAATGGAAAATCTAGAAGATTGTTTGATTGAAGTTGAACGTCGTTCTCAAGGGTATTTCACTTATATGACAACAGATTGTCCACTTCACACTGTTCCTTGTCTAATTGCAGTGCAAACCGGAGAAGAAACCACATTAAAAAAAAACTGTGGGGCTGGGGTCACATCGTGTGAGTCAATCCTGATGGTCGACAGCGGGACTTGAACCCATGAAGGTTCATCAAAGTATGATTAGTATTAAAGCGCACATGCTATCCACTAAGCAATGGCTGCTAGCCTGAAAATCTAGTAGATTGTTTGTTGTTTGATTGGGGTTTAATGCTGTAGTCAAGAATAATTCACTTATAGGCCAACGGATTGTCCACTTCACACTGTTTCTTGCCTAATTACGGTGGAAAACCAGGAGGAAACCTCGCAAAAACCACCCTCGTGATTGCCAGAGCTACATCGTATGACTCACTCAGAAACCTGATGGTCAACAGAGGGGCTCAATCCCGTGAACGGTAAATCGAAAGTAGGATTAGTAAGTGCACATGCTACCACTAAGCCATGGCAGCGGGCCCCTAAAACCTAGAAGAAACCCAGCAGAAAGCATCGTCACAGGATTAAAATATTTGATTTGAGGTACAATGAAATGCACATAAAAAAAATTCACCATGCTGACGTTACAATGGACACTCACTTAATCTGCACTTTTTATGCAATTTAGTTCATATTTCTATTTAAATATTTTTTTTATACATTATTATAAATATTAAATTTAAATTACAAAGAAGAAGTCGAAGTTAATCACTAAGTGCCACAAAAAAATCGATTCAATTGGAATCAAATTTCATATTAATTAAAAAGCAAAGCACAGCATGAAAATGTCAATTGAGAGTTAATCTACATGTATGTTAAACAATGTTATGTCACTTCATTCAGGAGATAAAGAATGCAAAAGAAATCAGAGATTATGCGTTTGGTTACTATAAATCGAACAAGGCTTTACACAATCACTTTTAATATCTATATTGCTCAAACAATGCAAAAAACTTAAAGAGCAGCAAAATGTCATGGGGGGAAACGGGGGGAAAAAAAAGAGAACTAGCAATTCTAATACAAACTCCATCAAGGAGATTTTGTTCATCAGTTGACTATAAATACACGTATTTGAAAACATAACACAAGATGTTAAAAGTGCATTAAACATTCTGATTTATTAGCAGTGCTTCTTAAAGTTCTTTCTTCTCTTTAGTATTAATTCCAATTCTTATTACCTCGTAAGCAAGTGAATATTATAATTTACAAATACTGAACAATAGAAAGTTAAAGGAGAAAAGTGGATGTCACAATGATTTTCTGATAAGTAGAATATTAAGACATTGAGTAAGATTTGGTAGGAGAGAATTAGTGTTGCCATGCACAGACACCTGCCAGTCTTATAACATACCATATTAGCTGATGACTTATTATGTATCTTACAACCACACCTACGAAACATGCATGGAGTGCGTGATAATGACACCTGTGGATAAACAAAACTCCATACACTCTAATACAGGTAAACTCAATAAAAAACAAACAAAACTCAAATTTGCCATAATAAAAAAACATGTTAACATAAGCCCATTATTCATTACAAAGCATAGAATAAACCAATAATGACAGGAATATATTGCATGGCTTCCCATTGTTAACCTTAGTTTTCTACAATCCATATCATATAGATATGGTGAAGACTTCCATTCCTTTTTATCCACATGCATGTATCTATAACCACCAAGACCCCTGCTGGAGCGCATACAAGCTACATGTGAACCTATGCACTTATTGCAATATTTCACTGTACCACTGGCAGTATGAGGAGAAGCTGGCTGCCCTCAAGCATAGTGTTAGCCAGAGGGGTGTCTCGGTGTCTTTGAGACACCCAAGAAGCCATTTGAGACA
>JAVFBX010095023.1:0-16317 GCA_034783855.1 Mopalia kennerleyi | reverse complement strand
TTGCCCCCCCCCCCCCCCCCCCCAAGCCAGTGGCTATAAAGGGAGATAAATCTGTTACTGATTTTACAGGAAGTGCTATCTATCTCATTGACACATTGGTTGGCCAGTGGCAACAAAGAGAGATAAATAAGCGCTAACTACCGCATGGACTAACAATAGCATGCATTTAGTAACAATAAAGTACCATCTGGCTTTTCAACGCATACTGGGCTGTACGTAAGCCATGGAGGTTAGACCGCTTCAGGTTTTTATCAAATGAATAGCATGATATGTATATTCATATAAATTATATTGTTATCCAGTGAAAATAAAGATACTTATTTATTCCTTATTTATTTATCCGATGTTAAATCAAAAGGATTATATCCTATAATATCCTATAATATATTATATTGGATGTCAGTATTGTGTGAGGAAAACTGGGTATAACCCACGACCAATCCATACACGGTCAGCAGGAATCGAACCCGCGAGCACAGAGGCTAGGGGACAGAAGTAGACACTCTCTAAGAGTCACGGCTCAGACAATCTCGGTGATCTTCTTTTGCGAGGTGTCCAACCATCTGTTTTTATCGCATTTAAGGAAGGTTTAGTGTGGAATATAAAACGAATCGTCATATATTGAACGAATGAAGGGAGAAAATGTATTTGCCTTCACCGGGATTCGAACCAGGGATATGTGGGTTACACCCCATTCAAACAAACCCTAATGCTAACCTTATGGGTCTTATATCCAAACATATATTCCCACCAGCCTTCTCGATACACCTAACGTTACATAAGGCCCATATTTCACCACCAAGGACTGTCCTTAGTAGAATTATGTCAATTATAAGAACTCGCAAACTTTCAGCCTTATAAACTCAATGGGTTATGTGCCATTTTAGTATATTATGGCTCATTTAAATTTCTCCCTCTTCTTTGCATGTGTTGCGGTCACTATTTTGCCACATAGACTCGCAACGATATATTGGCCCGCAACGCCTTTGAGTTACTTCCCTTGGTAGCAGTTTCCAGCGTTAACAGCGTTTGCGTCATAACGGAGAAATTTGCTTCCTTCATTAGTAAAGAGTTACACAGAATTATGGAAATTCGGTATTTTAAAAAATAATGTAGGGAAATTTGGGGCAAATGGCAGTTTATGGACATGGTCAGTCTGACCGAACTGGCCGAAGCGAAGCTGAGGCCCGTTTAGCTTTTTTCTTTTCTTTCCCAGCGGTCCATTAACAGCCAAATGGCCGGCCAGCAGTCCCCTGTATTATTTGTTAAATAGGCCTAAATGAAAAGCACAGACGATTGTCCGAATGAATTCGAATATTGGCCATTATTACGTGACGTCATGCGGATATATATTCAATGCGCTATGAGCATGCTTTGGTTATAAGACCACTTTTCCGTTGCATAATATAGCCTAAGTGAAAAGGCTTCAAAGTTCAGAAATGCATACGCAAAACTATCTTGGAATTTTGATCAGGCGCTGTTGATAATTAAACGGCGCATGTGCAGTAGGTGATGTGTTGTCTTGCAGGGAATCGATTCTTTAGTTACATTGTAACACCTTATGTAAGAGTATAATATGATCTCCGACGATATCATTTTCTGACAGCGCCAATATGCTTTACAAAACAAACTAACACTAAGGTGTCGAATGTGTTGTGGCAATGGCGGCAAATGTGCACGTACGTTTGTCGCAAATGCATTTAATCGGCTTTGCTTTGTGATTGATGTTGTAATTGGTGGTAACTTACCATAGACCATACACTTTTCGCCAACCGGGCAGGATCCAGTGGTATCCTCGGCAAACTTATCCTTAAGTACATAAACCTTATCCTCTGGTATACAAAATCCATTAGGACAGTCCTCTGCAAAAAATAGTGTTATATAAACCAGTTAACAGTTCTACGAATAAGCCCCGCCTACTTCCGTTTGAAACCCAAACGACACCATCTATGGTAAACTGTTTGCCATACACTGTCATCTTGATTCAGCTCAACGCTATAAAACTTTCTTTGGAACGCAAACAAAACCATTTTAAATTAATTCTTTATTTATTTAACGAGGATTGTACACAGCCTCACGCGATGCCCCTCGGTTTCTCCTCAATTGGCCTAGCTATATATGGCCATATAACCCTAACTATATATAACCATAGATGGTTAACTGTAATCCCGTGTATTGCAATTAACATACACCATCAAGGCAATTCTAAAAAAATCCGACCATGATACATGGCAACAAATAAGCGCAACACACAATGCTCTGCATTATACACGACAGAAAATAAATGCACCACACACTCCGTTAGGACAATCCTCTACAGCCAATAATGATACATTACAACAAACTAGTGCACCACACACCCCGTTAGGACAATCCTCTACAGCCAATAATGATACCTTACAACAAACTAGTGCACCACACACTCCGTTAGGACAATCCTCTACAGCCAATAATGATACATTATAACAAAATAGTGCACCACATACTCCGTATTAGGTAAATCCTCTAAAACTTATACTGATACATTACAACAATCTAGTGCACCACACAATCCGTAAAGTAAATCCTCTAAAACCTATAATGATACAATATGCGACACATGGGCGATTATAATCGTCCGATCGCGGCGAATTCGCCACGGACATTTTTCGACTGACTTGAGCGCACACACGCGGCGATTGATCCAGCGATCCGGAGTATTTTACACCTTAAAAAAAGCAACATAAATCAGGTGATTTGTCCAATATGACGTGATTAAAAGAAACTATTTTCTTATCAAAAGAAGGTTAAGACGTAGACTCAGATGAGAGAGCAGAAGTATTTGGAACATAATTTCGCCCAGACTTCATTCGTGAAAGTTGCCATTTTGTGTGTGATGGGAGAAGACCTCGAACTCGAATTGGTTAAACAGCATTGATTCGTGCGACTGGAGTCGCTTGCATGAACACATTGGCGATCAGTCCTGGCGATTAAAAATCCGCCGAAAATATCAAACATGTTTGATCCGAGCGACTGGGCGGCCGATGGGCTGGCCTGAACACACGCGACGATTTTTTCAGCGATGGGTACAATCGGGGCGATCGGGAGATTATGTGTGTAATCCGTGTGTCCCCCGCATAAAAACAAACTGTACGTTCTGCCATAAGAACTATGATATTTCACAAGTACGATGTAATTCCGATAAGCGATAACTGCATTTGGACTCCATATTTCAGCACGTGTAATGCAGGTGACGATCTCCTGATGATCGCATAATACATGCTAAATACTTTCTGTCAAAATGAAGTTATCGTTTTTCGGAATTATACTACCTGTGGAATATCTATGTATGTTGTTGCCTTATTATTCGGTGTAAGAGTCTGATTTATGATTTAGTATCCATGTTACCTGGCACACAGCACACTCCCCCATCGCATGTTTCCACAGACTCCACAAACCCGGGCACTTCCCCGCAGGACTCACCACAGAATGCTCCGTCTGGGAAAGGACATGCTACAACAACAATGACAGCATCAATAACAGCCTTGAGACGAATAGATTTTTCTTCATTTCGTATATCTTTGCTTAAGTAAACCATTTAAGCGTTCTTCCATTCCCCCTTTAGTAAGCTCTATCGTTCTGTTCTGTTTCGTTCAAGTATCGTCCGTCCTTCCGTTCTTTCGTTCGTTCGTCTGTTCTTACATTCTTTCGTTCTTACATTCTTTCTTTCATTTCGATACTTATATGCATTGATACATAATTCATTGATAAATACATTCATTGAAATATACATTTGTATATGGGCCTATATAGGTTCATTAAGAGTATTGAGTCTGTAACCCACAGGTCCCGGGTTCCAATCCCGGTGGAGGAAAGCTTATCTTTTTCTCTTTATTTATTCAAACTGTATAGATTTATTGATGCAAACATTCATTGATACATACATACATACATACATACATACATACATGCATTGATACAAGACTAACTGATCCGTTATGCATTACTGAATAATTGCTGATTTACTCATGCTTTAACATTTATATAAATATGACATTAAGTTCATGAAATAAACACAATGCGAGTAAATGATATTTTGTATATCAAGAATCGATTTAAACCGAAGCTATTAGCAACCATGTAGCCTACATCGTTATGTAGGCCAAAGCAAACGATTCAGGAAAACTTTTTTTATTTCGATGAAACCAAGTGATTAAGTAAACCAGAAATTTTATTATGTCGGTAAATCAAGCAATTTAGAAAATCAGGCATTTTATTATGCCGGTTAATCAAGCAATTAAGAAAATCAGGCATTTTATTATGTCGGTAAATCAAGCAATTAAGAAAATCAGGCATTTTATTATGTCGGTTAATCAAGCAATTAAGAAAATCAGGCATTTTATTATGTCGGTAAATCAAGCAATTAAGAAAATCAGGCAGTTTATTATGTCGTATAACCAATTAAAGACATCAGCTATTTTGTTATTTCAGTAAATCAAAGCAATATAAGAAACCGGGAATTTAGGCAGCATTTTGATATTTCGGCAACACCAACCAATTTAGGAAATCATATATTATGGCGATAAAATCAAACAATTTGGGACATTAGGCATTTCGTTATGGATGCAGCCATGGCATTTAGAAAACCAAGCTGTATTAAATATACGTTCAGTCAGTTTTAAATATAAAAAACTGACAAATAAACCCCCAGAAACATAAAATACAGTTTGAAAAGAATTCGAAAAACTAAATGTTGGCATAACGGGAAACATATGATAAAATTAAAATGCTCTCTTTGAATCTGTGCTGCAAGACATATCTTTAAAACACTCCGAGTCATACTTCTTATATACAAATGTTGTGAATTTCTCATCAATATTTGTGTATTGCAGTGGGTGTCGTATATTACGTTAATAAGTAATTAACTCAATAAAAAAATATATATATTTTTTTGCATAACAATTTGTCTGCAATTAAAAAAAGGTTTACATACATACCTGCATTTGCTAACGCCCCTGCATTCAAAATAACTACAATAGTGGGAAGGAACCACATGTTGGTCGTGAAAACATCTGGTGATAATAAGATTTAAAAAAAAAAGAAGTGGTTTTATTCGGCAAGCAAATACCGCTCCTTGCTTTTTGTAATTATCAAGAAAACAGCATTCGACGGATCCATGTGCCGCGATGAACAGTACATCTGGTTGGCTACCAGCAGTCGCTGAAATATAACTACTTTTCATGGATTGTTTTAGTACAATCTAAGAATAAGTGTTCTTAATTGCTGCAAGATATTGCTTTTACAAGACATCTATGTCAATATATTCTAAGAATCGACCAAAGAACGCGTGATTCTCGTAGTTACGATAACGACACTACACTCGACCCATTCTAAACGTTATTCGCGGACCTTCCTCGAGATTTGTCGCGGTGATTCCAGCTCTACATCATAAATTCCCCAGAATTTAATTCACAACCAAGTGTGGAAATGAAATACTCAAAGATTTGCCGAATCATCAGCTTGATAAATTCAAGAAGATAAAAATAAAAAAAATAATTCCTGACTTCCGGGTTAAAGTCAACCAGGCAAAAATTATTCAAGTCCCTTATACTACCATCGACGATGGGTGTTTCGAGTCATAAGTGGAAATCACAACAATCCCTCAGATATACATTGACAGCATTACAAATATGCCTGAAACACCGGCCGTCTCATAATGTCGGAACAGCCTGATGCGGATAACGGCGAGTTTAATCTACAGTATTTTCGTTATTTTGGGATAACGCTTTCTTAGTTTGAACATGGAGGTATAGCATGGTTAGAACAGATTCTACGTGTAGTTCAGAAAATTTTGCAACATTTTGCCCAGTAATATCTTGACAAATTGATAAAGTATTGCTCCAAAGTAGCGAACATACTATTATTTCACAATGATTCCAAGCGGCTAGCAACCACAAATAATGTGTGTATAAAAAACAAACCAAAACCAAATAATACAAGTATTGTTTTTTTTTTGTTCTCCAAGGTTTGTTCTGTCTAAATGTATGCGTTAACTAATAGTGGATGTAAATTCAGAGACACATCCACATTTTCTAAAGATGAAAATAAAATTTAGAAAGCAATCCTGAAACCTCTTCGGTCAACATTTATCGTATAACACGGGGTGAAGTAGATATAGAGAGAAGGCACCGACTCTCCTTTGCTTTATTGTGTATGAGAATGCATTTTAACATATGTTTAGACATTGAATTTTTTTTAGACCTTGTAAATTAAGTCTGTATTTAAGATACCGGTACATTCAATAAACGAATCGCAATAGAATGAAGAATTCCTACTACAATTTTGTAAAAAAAAACCAAACAGACTGAGAACAGCTTTTATTTGATCGAGCATTAAGGTCACGGAAGAGCTTTTAGTCCACGGATCATAACTGTTATGGATCGGCTTTTATTCGCTCAACGGATCAAAGCCATGAGACAGCTTTTTTTGATCGACCAAACTTTTAAACCTGCATAAATGTTTCCATGGGACTATCAACTGTTTTTATCTAACTAGTCAAATCAAAATCAATGTACTTAAACGTGCGTCACGAAGGCAACCCTGATTCATTTAGAATAAATGTTCGGCAAAGCAGCTTTTTGCCATCTTTACAAAATCTATACAATCGTATTTTTAACAAGCACGATGTTGGTATTTTTACCAGACACTTCAGTTTTAAAATAAAATCAGGAACATCTTTTTTTAATGTTTTAAAAAGTCTAATGCGCTACTGCTTTTTTCTTACTGTTTTATCGCTGTTACTAGATTGTCATTTATATGTATATATGTACTTTTATCTTTCAATTTATTGCTGTTATTTATCTCTGTTATGATTGTTATCTGTCCTGTTAGTGGGTCCTCGGGCCTGTATTGGATTGAAATAAATCAAGTCAAATCAAAAAGTATCAAGAATATGGAACATCTTTTATTTGATCGACCATCAGAGTTATGGAACAGCCTTTATTTGTTTGGCGATCAAGGTTATGGAACAGTTTTTATGGGATTGACCATTACGGTCATGGAACAGCTTTACTTCGATCGACCCTCAATCTTATGGAGACGCTTTTATTCGATCGGTAATGAAAATTATGGAACAGCTTCTGTTCCATCGGCCAAAAAGGTTATGGAACAAATTTTATTCGATCGACCATCAAGGTTATGGAACAGCTTCTATTCGATTGACCATCAATGTTGTGGAACGGCTTTTATTCGATCCACAATTAAGGTTATGGAACAGCTTTTATTCCATCAGTCATCATGGTTATGGAACAGATCTTTTTCTATTGACCACTTATGTTAAGGAACAGTTTTATTTTATCGACCTTCAAGGTTATAGAACAGATTTATTCGATCGACTATTAGGGATATGGAATGGCCTTTATTAGATCAACCATTGAGGCTATGAAACAGCTTTTTTTCCATTGACCATTCAGGTAATTTAACAGCTTATATTCGATCGAGCATTAAAAATATGGAACAGCTTTTATTCGATCGACCAGTACGGTTATGAAACATGATTTATTTGAGCGACCATAAAGGTTAAGGGACGGATTATATTATACCGACCATTAGCGTTAAGGAACAGCTTTTATTTGATCGACTATTAAAGGTTATAAAACAGCTTTTATTCGATCGACCATCTAGGTTATGGAATAGCTTTAATTCGATTTATCATTAAGGCTAGAAACAAATTTTATTTTTTTTCAGCCATTAAAGTTATGCAAAAGATTCTATTCGATTGACCATCAATGTTATGGAACAGCTTTTATAAGATCGACCATCTAGGTTATGGAATAGCTTTATTTCATCGACCATTAAAGTTAGGAACAGTTTTTATTTGTTCGACCATCTAGGTTATGGAACAGCTTTTATTTGATCTACCATCTAGGTTATCGAACAGTTTTTATTTGATCGACCATCTAGGTTATCGAACAGCTTTTATTTGTTTGACCATCTAGGTTATGGAACAGGTTTTATTCGATCGACCATCTAGGTTATCGAACAGCTTTTATTTGTTCGACCATCTAGGTTATGGAACAGGTTTTATTCGATCGACCATCTAGGTTATGGAACAGCTTTTATTTGTTCGTCCATCTAGGTTATGGAACAGGTTTTATTTGATCGACCATCTAGGTTATGGAACAGTTTTTATTTGATCGACCATCTAGGTTATCGAACAGTTTTTATTTGTTCGACCATCTAGGTTATCGAACAGCTTTTATTTGTTCGACCATCTAGGTTATGGAACAGGTTTTATTCGATCGATCATCAAGGTTATGGAACAGCTTTTATTTGTTCGACCCTCTAAGTTATGGAACAGTTTTATTTGATCGAGCATCTAGGTTATCGAACAGCTTTTATTTGTTCGACCATCTAGGTTATGGAACAGGTTTTATTCGATCGATCATCTAGGTTATGGAACAGGTTTTATTTGTTCGACGATCTAGGTTATGGAACAGTTTTTATTTGATCGACCATCTAGGTTATCGAACAGCTTTTATTTGTTCGACCATCTAGGTTATGGAACAGTTTTTATTTGATCGACCATCTAGGTTATGGAACAGGTTTTATTCGATCGATCATTAAGGTTAGGAACAGCTTTTATTTGTTCAACCATCTAGATTATGGAACAGCTTTTATTTTACCGACCATCTAGGTTATGGAACAGCTTTTATTTTATCGACCATCTATGTTATGGAATCGATTTTATTCAATCGATCATCTAGGTTATGGAAAAGCTTTTATTCGATCGACCATTAAGGTTAGGAACAGCTTTTATTTGATTGACCATCTAGGTTATGGAATAGCTTTTATTCAATAGATCATCTAGGTTGTGGAAAAACTTTTATTCGATCGACCATTAAGGTTAGGAACAGCTTTTATTTTATCGACCGTCTAGGTTATGAAATAGATTTTATTCGATCGATCATTAAAGTTGGGAACAGCTTTTATTTGTTCAACCATCTTCATGTAGGTGATGAAATAGTTTTATTTATTCGAACATCTAGTTTATGAAATAGTTTTATTCCATCGACCATCTAGGTTATGGAATAGCTTTTATTCCATCGATCATCTAGGTTATGGAACAGCTTTTATTTGTTCGACCATCTAGGTTATGGGACAGCTTTTATTTGATCGACCATCTAGATTAAGGATCAGCTTTTATTTTATCGACCATCTAGGTTATGGAACAGCTTTTATTCCATCGACCATGTAGGTTATGGAACAGCTTTTATTTGATTTTACCATCTAGGTTATGGAATAACTTTTATCTGATCGACCATCTAGGTTATGGAATAGCTTTTATTTAATCAACCATCTAGTTTATGGAACAGCTTTTATTTAGTCGACCATCTGGGTTATCGAACAGCTTCTATTTGATCGATCATTAAGGTTAGGAACAGCTTTTATTTGATCGACCATCTAGGTTATGGAAAAACTTGTATTTGATCGACCATCTGGATTAAGGAATAACTTGTGCGACCATCTAGGTTATGGAATAGTTTTTATTCGATCGATCATTAAGGTTAGGAACAGCTTTTATTTGTTGGACCATCTAGGTTATGGAACAGCTTTGATTTTATCGACCATCTAGGTTATGGAATAACTTGTATTCGATCGATCATTAAGGTTGAGACCAGCTTTTATCTGTTCAACCATCTAGGTTATGGAAAAGCTTTTATTCGATCGATCATCTAGGTTATGGAACAATTTTTATTTGTTTGACCTTTTATGTTATGGAACAGTTTTTATTCGATCGACCATCTAGGTTATGGAATAATTTCATTCGATCGATCATTAAGGTTAGGAACAGCTTGTATTTGTTCGACCATCTAGGTTATGGAATAACCTTTATCGATCGACCATCTAGTTTATGAAATAACTTTTATTCTATCGATCATTTATGTTATGGAACAGCTTTTATTAGATCGACAAATAAGGTTCTGGAACAGCTTTTTTTCGACCGACCATTAAGTTTATGGAACAGCTTATATTGGATTGGCCCTTAAGGTTATGGAACAGCTTTCATTTCACACACACCATTTAGGTTATAGAACAGCTTTTATTTGATATACCTTTCAGGTTATGGAACAGCTTTTCTTTAAACTACTATTAACGCTATAAATGTAATAGCTTTTATGTGATAGTTGATTAAGGTTAACGAACTTGCCCTAATATGATAATTACCGATATGAAACGGCTTTAATTTAATCGCCATTTAAGGATATTGAATCTTTTGTATTTAATCTATTTTGGAAAGACTACTAAGTGTTTGTTTTTTGTTTGTTGTTTTTCTCTCTCTATACGTAATAAAATTGAAAGAATTTCTTCCAGCAATTTTGCCTGATAATTTGTAGTCTTATACTTCTTTGTAAGCATTATGCATTCATATAAGTAGCAGTGCCTGGTGCAGGACCATTTTCAACCCGTTTAATGTATATTTTTGTAACTCAAATATACCTTTCCTCTTTCCAAGATTTCCATAAAAACCATGCACATTTAGCTGTAATTGTTCAAAACGTAAGAAAACATTCAGCAAATTTGAAGAAAGTGTTAATTCTATCGATTCACAATGATCCCTTTCCTCAGACTTATGGCACGTAAGGCGATAGTTAATAAAGGGTACGCAAACTTTTAACCTGGATCGGGCCCTCACTAGAGACCTATTGGGTCGTTCTGTTTAATGAATAACATATGTCCATTATTAAATTAATATCATTCTCATCACATGATATTGGCCACGCGTACAGAATTAATCCTATATGGATGTCCGGTCAAGATATACCCGGGATCTCTATCGACCTGAGCCAAAGGTCAAAATCCATAACACTAGACATCTTTTTTAACAAGGGATAGCGGTTGATAAGTTTGGCTTAATATGGAATAGTCGTTCTAACGTTTGGTTTACTATCAACTATTAAGGGATATAATTTTAAGGCTGTTTTCTATGGCAAGCCGTTTTATCACTTTTACCTTTATTCTACATATGTCGAATTAGTTTTGCTTTTATTTTACTTATGTACAATTCTTTTTCACATTGTAAAATTCTTTTTTACTTTTGTTGAAAAGCTTTTCACTATGTTAAAAACATTTTCACATTATTTTACATATGTAGAATTGTTTTCAACATAATTATGTAAAATTCTTTTCAACATACGTAAAATAAAAAGAATTTCACTTATGTAAAATAAGCTTTTATTTAACATATGTACAAAAGAGTTCCACTTAACCAAACAGTGAGAAATGATTTCTGCCCATAGCAAGGGACTGTATCCAACCTTCGTTTTTGCTCCTATCGTCTTGTGTACTCTTTCAAGACGAATGCAAAGACGATAGGAATATATTCCACATGCTATGCAAGTTTAGCCTCAGCAAAGCACACTCCCAAGTCGAGAGAATTGATCCCCTGCAGTGAGATTGCAACAACAGCAAAGCGGAGCGCAGAACTATGACCTATGTTATATATGGCGTAAGACCACTATTCTTAATAAAAAATGGTGCGTTGTCTTGTTTTATTTGTTGTGCTGTTGGAAATTTGTTTTGGTTGAGTATTTGACAAGTTTTTTTTTTTTTTTCATTTCTGTGTCCTGGCCCTTTTAATTGCTTCAGTAGTGTTCTAAACTGGGTAAAATAGTCAAAAATATACAAATGTATTTTATTGTACGTCTATCTGAATTGTAGGTAAATGGATTGTCTCACAGAACAACGGGCTATGGATTCACTATTTTTAAAGGTAAGGGGCCCGCTGGGCTTTAAATTTTTTTTTTGGACCAGTTTAACATTGGTCAACAATTCCCTGTTGTAAAGGGGAGAGAGGGGGGGGGGGGGGGAGGGTGCGCAAGCCCTTAAGCTAGTCTATGTGAAACTAGAGATGAACTGCTCTGGATATGTTGTTGTATATGGCCAAGGAATTCTCGGACCAAATTTCATTAATTTTTAAAAGAATTTGATGGGCCTTTCAGACGTAAGATAACTATTATCAACTTCCGTTTTGTCACCCCTCGAATATAGTTCTTAATGAAAATGGTGTGTTGTCTTGTTTTATTTGTTGTGCTGCTGGAAATTTGTTCTTGGTGGAGTATTTGGTATTGATGTGAAGTAATTGAGTGGTGGTTTCTGGTCAGTGTAATATTAAAGCCTAAACTGGTCACATGTGGCGAATTAATCACCATTTGATGGAGGGGTGATTCGGCTGTTGTTTACACTCTAAGGCGCCCTGACAACCCCTATCACACGGTATCAAAGCTAGCTTAAAATTTCATCGGTGATCACCTGTCAAGATTTTTATAGGGAACTCAAAAAGGACCAATTAAGGTATGTGCCAGGTGTTTTCGCCCAACAACGGTTTGGGAGGGAGCTGTGGAGCCAAACGTTAACATTACGGCTTATGGCAAATTAATAGTGGTCTTGCGCCATATAGGTCATTGGGCACAGCCTGTCAAAAGTCGAACACTCGCCTATACATGTATTTACAGTCAACAACGGCCGAAACACAAAACCAAACATTCTATTATGAAAAATGCCAATTACGGTGACGAATAAAGAGTGAATATTATATCAGGTGACGGGTTTATTCTTATTCAGTATTTTTATGGCAGTCTACATCATTAGATTTTCCCGACGAATCAGATGTAGCAATGCTCACTACAGAATCGGTAGCAATTGTAGGCCTATAAAACAAATGTAGTTTCCCCAGTTTATTCATCGCTAGAAAATAACAAATGCTTTACGAAGCGCAAATAGTGGATGTTGTTCTGATCAGTTGATCCTTTTTTTTAGCAAATTAATTTCCGCTAAATACAGGCTGTGAGGGATAAGTTTGTAATTTAGGTCTTGGATGCTTTAAAGAGGCACTAGCGCCCAAAATTAGCTTTTATCAATAAATTCAGATCGCTACGATTTTAAGTGATATCAAAGTTTGTTCATAAATTAAAATAATGCCGCAAAAACGAAAATTATTTAATGCGTACTTATCTTGTACGAGCCAAGATAAATCTGGTCAAAATTCGAATTCAAAGCGAAGAAGGCTTGCCGTTTTGTTTCATGAATATTCAACCGGAAAGATCCGATCTTTCTTGAGAGCATTCCACCGTTGTATCTCATTTCTTAGACACACTCTACACGTGTTCAAAAGCTGGTTCAGTTCTCTTTTACGCCTTTTCCTTGCTGATCCCGAAATGACAGAGCCATATCGCTTTCTTGCACGCGTGCTGTCCGCCATCTTTTGTTTACATACAAACCATTCCGACAGCAGCGCGCATGCTTCGGTTCAGCTGAACATTTAAATTTCTTGGAATAATATTTAAATTTTATACTTTTAGTTAGCTAAAAGATACCACTTAGCCTACACAGTTGAAGGTGGGATAAAGTCCTTATTTTGGGCGCTAGTGCCTCTTTAAAGCAGGGCGCCGTCTAATGCTTTCCTGGTATATAGAGATGGCGCGGGTTTAACTCAAAGTTCACATTCCTCGTTGAAAAGCAAGATGGAACTTGAATCTACTTGATGGTTACAAAATGCTTCCCCCTTTCTCTTAGATATAGTGTTGCTGTATCTGATTAAATATATTTGATAAAATGTATAACTTGCATAATCACCGACTCCCTGTATTTCTGGTAGGAAGTGACAATTATAAGCTGCAAAAGCAGCGGTTTGTCTTTTAGCTCATCGGTGGTTTTACTCGAAACAGTGAACATCGACACGCTATTACATTTCGGGTGCAATATATAGTTATGATGTAATTAATGGAAATTTTACTGAAGGATCAAACTGTTCAGACTGCATGTACAGGCAGTTTTACGCTGCTTTTTTTTTTACTCCTAACTCGAATGTCCGATTTATTATAAGAGGCAAACAAATATAGGCCTATAGGCTTTATTTCGGACTGCAAGTGCGTACACACGCACTCCTTAAATTCCTGTTTTGATTAAGGGATTTTTTATCTTCAAAACAGAAATTTCATGTGCCATGTGATTAAAACGGTTGTCGTCCTATTTCCAGGAAATTGCGTGTATAGACTACATACGATGATAAATCCGAGGACCATGTTATGTGGTGAAAGCATCATTCCGACCAGAAGAGCGCAGCGGTTCTGCCCTGCAGTAACAGACATGTAAGAGGATCATACATATATGGGAGTGTTGCTAAGGGCGGTTTGTTTGAAGAGTATAGCCAAGGTGTCTTGACTAAGCGCTTGAGGAAGAGTAACTTTCCAACATTGTCAAAACACCTCACTTTTAATGTCTGCATGGGCTAGTGCCAATTATTGTTGGAATACACCGCCGTCATCTATATGTGAAATGTCATTAAGCACGGCATTACCTACATGTAGAGTTTAAAGGCCCCATGCAATGTGTGTATGCCATTCGGGATTTGAAGTAGGGTTAAAATATTCAATTTAGTAGATAGACCGGCATAATACAGAGTTTATATCCAATCGAATAAATTCTACATCATTTTCATAGGTAAACATGCCTAAAAACAGAAAGTTACAGAGCCTTCTATACTTAAATTTCCAGGGCTGAAGAGAGAAAAATGACGGGTTTAGCACCGGATACTTTAACCGTATTACTGTATTTTTAACAAGGCTAATGTGTGACTTCAAGTCTCGTTTGACATTTAAAATGTGTCAGGAAGTTCAATATAGGCCTATTAAATACTATTGGACAGTGCTAATTGGGCCCGTTATAGCCGGTAAGTGGCAAAACTTGAAACTACAGTTATGGGCTAGCTCAGCTTGGAATTCCGTTAATGACTCCAACAAGGGTCCGTTTGCTTCGGAAAAACATGATGAAGCAGGTGTTTTCGAAGAGAAAAACAACTCTCACCAAACGGCTGTTTTGAATAGAGTCTATCAACGGTATAATCAACTAAACCAGGTGCACAGGCGGCGATCTGGCCAAATCGAATTTTAAAAAGTGATCCGGAAGCAGTCTGACGCTCGATCGCCAAATGTATGAGGCAACCCAAAACACCAATTTAATTTATACATGCTCGCTTCGTACATTCAAACGGCAAATTGAAATGCGTCACGCGACGGGGAACCCCCTTGAACAAAATAATATATTTGAAAACATGGCGGACAAAGACGTTTGTAATTAGCCAAACTTTCGGTAATTTGACGATAACGCTCGCTTAAAAAGATGGATGAAGGTACGAAACTATACATTGACTATTTGGGCTGTCCATAACGTTGTTTCCGTGAAAAACAATGCATTTTGCGTATAAAAACTCATCGAAAAACTAGAGTCGGAAAGACCAAGGGCATCTCGCTTTACCGTCAGTATAGCATGTGCTATATAATGATGATAAACCTGGATCTATTACGGGCACTCCCAACTCTCATGTAGGAACACCGCTCGGCCATTTCCGTTCCGCAAATAATCTCGGTCGATATCCCATGTCGGAACATCCTTCGACTCTTCCGTACCGGTACAGTTATCTCGGAGGCGAATGGAAGCAATAATATTACACGAAAACGTGTAATGTTCGCCGGGTGTTTTTGTGCGCATGCGTGGAAATCAACCAAAGTACTCCGCGGATGTGTATTAAAGAAAACCCCACATCAAACAAGCCTGTTTCTTGGTAAAAATCCCATTTAAACAAAACTGTGTCCCTTTTTTATAAATGACTTCTTGCAAATAATTCAAAATTCGTCTGCTGTAAGTATAGCCTATTTAATAATGATGAAGCTCCAATGACGTCATCATATCAACATCAGAATAGCCTTCAGATGTAAACAATAAACACGTGGATAACTTATAAGTCATATGATGAAAGCAAATCCATGGGAGTTACCCCTGTTTCGTCATCCGTTTGACAAGTGAACTGTTAATTAACTATGAACAAATTAGTAACTCATGGATATAAGGAACATACACACCGTATTTGTAAGCCACGACGGGCATCTACATTTTAGCGCCAGTAGAGCAAACAGCATATGGCAGATTCCAAGATAAAGTGTACCATATAGCTCACATATGGTCAATAATTTTGAGTTATAATTCACAAAAATTTCTCAGTATAGAATAATAATGTTTAAATTTATAAGAAAGGGTAGATATTGATTTATCACGTATATCAAGAAAAACGGGGAGATCACAGCCAAAGAGGCTGAATTTAAAGAAAAGCACTGAGATTTCAACAAATATTTGACGGACTGAACTACTGGCGATAGAAACCACTGTCTGTTGTAAGTGTATATAACGTTTTTAAATTCACTTTCCGGTGGTTTGTCTGTTTTGTTAGATTGTCTGATGTTAGTATGAGGATTTATTGTCAAAAATGGTGTTTATGTTCAG
>JAVFBX010094913.1:3010-16321 GCA_034783855.1 Mopalia kennerleyi | reverse complement strand
ACTCGATCCTGTGAACGGTAAATCGAAGTTGGCTTCTGTAAGCGCGCTCGCTAACCACTTAGCCACGGCCGCGGGCCGCACGGAATATGAAGAAGTAGCCTTAACGAAATATCCCTGACTGCCAATCAAAGAAGGAAACCAACCACAAAATGGTGTAACAGTCTATTTGAAAAGCTATAAAGGGGTTGTTTCAGTTTTACACAATTTGATGTAAATGAATATACAAAAAACGTTTTGTGATGAAAGAATTCAAAGATTGATTTCGTTCAAATATTGAATGCATGCATTCAAAGTTAATTACAAATTAAGTGTCCGTGGTATTTCAACTTAGATTTTGTAACATTAAATATACATTTTTCATTTAACTTCCGGAAACAAATTAATTAAGTACATATTTTGTAAAAGCTTAATTTTAAAAGTTTAATAATGTTTTGCTCATTTCTATATTGAGATAAAACTATTTTCGTTCACGCGAATGCCATTTACTGCTAAAATTAAGATTAATGTCTATTATCCAAAGCGTATGTTTAGCAACATCGGCGACACATATGTCAGACAGTCTAGGAGAGATGGAGTTTAGATAATTGCGTGTAATACAACTTAATTATGTATAATGATCATGTCAGTGAAATTATTTCTCTTGGATTCATGATGCCAGTACTTCTCAACAGCCGACACCTTCAGCCTATACAAATATGATAGATTATTATCATTACTATCACATTTCGTAGATATACCTGTTAATTTTTGTGCGGATACATGTGGGGAAAAAAATCAAATATTGCCCAAGGCTCTGTTCATACGATCATGATATATTAATGCATCAGAAGTGATTGAAAGTTCTTGGTTTTATTTTTAGATATTATTATGGCTAAGAATAACAGAAAGCTATGGTTCTTTACAAGCTGAGACATATCATCGAAAGACGTAGGTGGCCAAAGCGAAATCGCAAAGCTGAAATAACTCTGTACAATCGACTGGGAATGGAATAGCGTGTAATCGCATCCAAAACGTTTTCTCATCGGAGAGTGTATTTTTTGCATTGCCCACGTATTCAATTAAGTAAATGTGCTCTGACTGCAGGCAGATGATTTGCACTTTGACTAATAAGCCCGAGTACAATAACAGATATTATGTGGATGACTATATCCTGCGGTTAAAACGTTCGCAGATTAGACTATGTAATCCGCAAAAACTCCATAGGCTATGCAATCATAATTAGAGAGCTATGTTTATTGCACAGCCATTAAGCGCCCTAGTTATTTGAATTATCTGACCGCGTTTTAACTTATACACGTTTTATCTAGGCTAAGTCATTCCCAAGGTTATCCAGCTTTCATTTGAGCATTTGTATGCTTTCAGACGGTATTATCCTGCCTGTTAATGTACGTGACTTCTTCAAAAGTCAAAGATTCTCAAATCTTAAAGAATAAAAAAACCTATCAGCATATTAATGTACACTTGGGTCTGTTTTCAGAGTGGAGTTTATAGAAGGAAGATTTAGCATTATATAAAATTGAGAATTCAGTTGCGTTTTTAGCTGATTCAAATCTGGCTGATATAAATCTGGCTGAATATATCCTCATATTTCTCTTCTTACAAATGGCTTTGTTGTGGAAGCTCATATTGCTGTCGGCTAATTGTCAAGTGTATAGACGTCGAGTTCCAAAACTTGAGTTTTAAACTGGAATCTCGAGTGTCGAGTTGCCGACGTCAACAATTCGAGATTCTAGTTCAAAATTAGTTCTGTAGACTCGTCGAGCTATCAGTAGGTAACTATGGGCTTCCGTATGTACGTATGAGAATTGACGACCTACATAGCCACGAGACATCAGCCATGCCTGAATCCATTTTCTTACCTGATATTCCATCATATGACCACCAATCCGACCAGACATTAGATTCATCTGTAATATAAAACAAACATATCAGCTGATAATCTCAAATATATTTTAACATAATGGTGTTTTACTACTGTGACATTCGTGTGCAAGCCTTAAGCAGCAACTCCGCTAAAAACAAATATTACATGATACAGGAGGAAAAAGTTTATCAAAAGCTGACAACACGAATAAACATACCGTCTTTAACGAAAAAAAAGGAACTCATGAGAATGTATGTTCTGTTTGGACTATAAAGGTCTTGTTGGACCCCTTGGGCTAAAACTGAACCAAATGTTTTGTATCACTTGGATAAAAAGTTAGGTATTCAAACTATATGTTGGTAAAAAAAATCTTTAATTGTCTATTTCTGGCAATTCGGTTTTAAACAGATCCTACATTTTCCATGGCATATTTCTAGAAAACAATTGTTGTTAGAAACGCCAAATTTGTACCATTGTAAAGAGCACAGTGCGATCTAGTAAACGGTGTCTCAGTTTTCATAGGTTCGTCCTTGATTTTCGAAATGTTTTCTGAAAGTTGTATTTTACATTTTTATAAGACTTTCCAAGGTGGGATAGACAAAACAATCCACTGTGATCGATCTAATCAAATTTGTTTAAAAACGTTGCACCGTTTACTATGTTCTACTGATGAGTCTTACCGTTATTGCACTGCGAGAAATAAACCTTGAAAACTGCAGTCTAGTTTTTCTGTTGATATTTACTCATTTTGCAATATTTTTAGAAATAATGATTGGATTTTCATCAAATTCACATATATGTTATCCTTAGTATTCAAGCTTTCCAAAAACGCATACATATGTATGGTTCAGATTTAAAGTCATCTGCACAGGACACTAAATACAACGGGTGTTCTTAAAATCGACAAAGGAGTCCAGCTAGACCTTAAACTGGAAAATCGCGACAAATACACTTTTCTTCGAAGCTGCATTGCCATACTATGGTACAACTTACACATTGACGTCATATAAAAGCAACGATTTCAACCGTGATAATTTATAATCCTTTTTGGATTATTTGTTATTAAATGCGAATCGTCACCAGGGGGTTTGAGGTAAAAACAAAAAACGCAGTCCTAATAAAGGGCCAATTCAACAAATCATTACAAGAATGCGCAGATGTCTGGGAGGCTTAAAGTATGCTGTATTTGTTGGATATATTGAATTCCTTTGATATTTGACTCCGAAAAGTATACCATTCGTGGTCATAATCGTTGTGGGGATCATATAACTATCTCACGTGTCATTTATATTGATACGTGATTCAGAAAATGTCCAATTATAGGTGATTAGTCGGATCCAGTTAATTTGAATGCACATTTGCACATGTACACGGAAGAATCTGTCACGCAAGTGAATTCGTCAAAACACTAATGTCGGGAATTGCATTCTTCAAGGCCTGCGCTGTAAATCGTTACATGGATTTTCGTTCATATATTTCTAAATGAAGGGAAACATAAGCATTGCATGCCTGTACTGGGAATCGAACCTGGGATATCTGGATTCCAGGGCTAACCCTATTTTGGCTGAGCCTCAACAGTTCCCTTTGTAATATTACGCGCCTGCTTCAATAGGCCTACCATTTACAAATTGACAATGCTTCATCTCTTTCCTCCAACAAGAAATCATCTGAGCTTTGCACAGGGAATATCAATACTGTATTGTCTCGGTTGTGTTGCTATTAATTATTGTTGGAAAACTCCAACGTCATATAGTGCAATAAAGCATTGCGTAAAACACAATCAATCAACCAAGCAGTTTCAGAGAGACGCTGTTAGACGAATGTGTAGTATATTGCATTATAGAGTTCCCGTAAGTGTAAATATTTACAAATGAAACAAAATATTACAATGGTTTTTAACGTGTTGACGCGTTTATTTCCCATTCGAAGTCAGCTACATTATCCTGTCTAGGCCTTTGTGTTTATTTGTTTCAATTCAGATTCGCTTCAAGACGTCGAGAATGCAGACTGCATCTTATTCGCCATCTTAGGTGTGTGCATTTTTTACCCTGTGTTTTAACTAGAAATAATTGACTCGACAAGCTGACAACGTTTTTGCAAATTCAATTGTAAATCGTTAAGTAATAAAAAAAAAATGGACGAATTTTCAAGAGCCCACTTTGGGGTCGAAGCATACTTGAAAACAGAATAAATGTTTGACCAATATAAACGCAATAAGGAGATTGGCCGGTGTTGCCATTATTTTAAGTTTAATTTTGAACCATGAAGCTCTAAAATTTGACAATTATACATTAGCCCATGGTGTAAGTGGACACCCACGCCAGCATCAATAGACATGTCTAGTGAATCCAAACGAACGTTTTCGACAAGTTCATAGAATATTTGTACGTCTGTACACCTGGGATAAAACATACGTGTATTGTAAAAATGAGCTTATTTGTCGAAATGTTAACACTCGAAATAGCTCGTGTGTATGTGTATATCTCGTTACATAATGGCGAAAGTATGCCAGCCATCACATATGCCTTGAACGAGCAAAGAGACAATTCGATGTTCGCTTGATGAACTGTCTCCAGCAGACATAACCGGGAGCAATACCCAGTAGGCAAGGCATAGAGTTTCTCTGACAGGACCAGTTCAATAGATCATGTGAACAGTAATACCGTATAAACCCGTGGAATATAATTGACTCCCCGTGTATTAATAGAGAGATCAATCCGTCGGTTATTTAATCCGCTGGAGATATCGTTCTTCGGAAGTACACGTTTCGCGGCGGCAGCCCTCCAGGTGCGCGCTGAATGAATTATTAGTATGACTGTTGGCTGGAGGTACAATGTAGTAAACGAACTTAACTGGAGCTGTTTGCTATAAATAGCGATAAAACAGTCATACTTTAAATTGAATTGAATGGAATTTATTGACCTATAAATTATCAAATACTAGGTCCAAAGGACTCGTTTCATCCCAATAGAAAATTCACATTTAAGGAAATAGATTGATTAGGTGTTTTTAATGGGGTAAGGTATTAGAGTGAAATAAAGCAAAGTTGAAAGATGTTAGAGGAACGGCTGTCCTGTATTATGTATCAGTTGACTGATACGTGGATTATTCATCGCTACAGAAACTATCCATGTAGTCTATTGCCAAATGGGTATAATAGTGAAATAAAGCAAATGTAAAAGATGTTATAGATAACATCTTTCCTATTAAAGATGTTATAGGAACGGCTGTCTTGTATTATGTGTCAGTTGAGTGTAATACTAATACAAGTAACATAACAAGATATTTTATGGATATACAACTTCTAGGTTTATTGACGAGCAACGTTTCGGAGCAGATTCTAGCACCGTTTTCAAGCTTATGCAAGTGTTATAATTATTCATCGCTACACAATATATCTTTGATCTCTGTTCCCATTAACGCCTGCGCATGTGACAATTTTGTGTATGTTGGGATCGACTGTGCCAACTCAATGGGGATGTCCCTGTTGTCAATGGGGATGTCCCAAATAAATTGAAAGAACATTTAAATAGCAATTGTTATAAAAGTTTTATCTATATGTATACGTCCCCCAACAACCACGAATGTGAAAGATTGTGAAGACTAAGTTTAGCCTTGAGTCTTATCTGAATTGTACGCCTACGGCAGAGAATCAAAATATAATTCTCTGGATTATAGTCAGGTTAGGGAACCAGATATATGTCCATTTGAGACAGACAGGTGGCTCAGTATCTCAAGGTCTGGACGAAAATGTCCTCTGGATAAAACGAATACTTAGGGGATGAGTATAACGTATTGTTCAGCTGCCCATACTGTGTTAAATTGTTCTTACATCGATATTGCTTAACTAAATCTAGCACAACGACGACTCGAGAATGTTACAAATATATATCCAGATTAACAACATTGGAAATGTATTTATTATGTTCATTTTAAGCAGTTGGTGTTGTATCGATTATTCCAAATTGTGTCTAATGTTATCTTTTTCGTCATCTGTTCAAAAATAAATCAAAAATGTAACATATTGTGCGACCCCGAGTTGTATTGACCGAATTAAAGTTGAATTGGAAGTAGTGTTATGTATATGTAACTTTTGTCAACGCTGAGTATAGATAAAATGCTGGCTCTCGTCTGATCAGGGAAATCGATTACGTTAACTTTTAAAAGCCTTGCAAAGCTGAATAATCGGTATTAACAGTTTAACTAATCTACAGAACTCGCCATAGCCGTGCTGCTTGCCATATGCGATTATCAACACCGTCCTCAGTCAAATCCCAATCAATCACCTCTTTCGAAAATGTGAATGAATTCTATTTCCGGTATGACATCACGTAACCCCATTCCATTACGTTAACCTATATCATCACCGTATATCCACCATGAACTGCTATAATAAGTATATGTTATATATTCACGGTCCATAAATTGAAGGAAATCAGGCTGCTATTTTTATTTATTGACCAACTCCTTTGTCGACCTTGGCATTGGTTAACCAAATGCATTCACTTCCTCTAAAGAAAGTTTTGTTTCTTCAAATGGTCACTTTTTTACACACAGAAAATTCGCTCTGAACTTTTGACCTTATGGTTACAGCAATAGAACATAGAGATAATTAACTGACCACTAACTTATTGATGCCCAGTAATACATACATTATGTACAAGAACACACATTTATTTCCTCGAGGCAAAATATCTGTTACCATATGAAATATCATAAATGTATCAAATGTCAGCATGTATATTTTATATAAACAGGCTCTTCCACTTCACCGTAATGCTTGATTATTTGAATAATTGAACAAAATAGAAAATTAGCCATTGGGCATATAAACACCTATTTCTTATTATGTTTAAAAAAGTGTATGGTAGATATCATCTCCTGGTATAACTGCAAATGAAATCGGTTATGAGTTTGCCGCATATCGATGAGAATTGTTGTTTTTATATTTATATGTAAGTGAAGCATGAATAAGTTTTTTTTACCATTTTCGTATGACAATTTCACTCTCGGTTGGGGGGGGGGGGGCACTCCCTGTTACCCAGGGGCAACATGGAGTCGATATGTTTATGATCTCTCTGTATTACGTCGTGTGATTGTCCTGTTTTTTTCCTCTATTTTTGTCTTTGTTTGTTGCCAGTGACTTTGAAGTAGGTTTCCTTCACAATATTGGGCTATTAGCTGTTACATGAGTTAGATAACTTTAATAATGAGGCGTAAACCCAGAATAGAAAAAACAAACAACCGACTTGTTTTCTTAGGATGCTCTACGTAATCTGATAGCCGAGGTTATGACAACTTGAGCATACACCAATTACTCTGGTTCAGACTACTTGGGTCGTGCTCCCCTGGGTTGTGCTCCCCTTCAGAAGTAATAAAATGTTATGAGCACGTACCCGGCGGAGATCAAAATCAATGCACATTCCTCCCCTTGAGCTGATGTGGAGCTCTTCTTTCAACCACGGTAAAAATGCACAACTCTGAGTATACAACTATCTTATTCTTAAAGGAGCTGTACAGCCCTGCTGAGCATGGTCCTCTAAGGATTCTAGTTCAACTGAGCACAAACTAATATTGAGCATATTCAGGGAATTTTAACAACTTGGCCATTTACAACACTGAATGAATAATGGCATACTATTTCGCCTTTCCGTTGAGAATAATTCTATGCCTTTTGGAAATCGCTAAAATTTCAATTGACATAGAAAATTTGAACAGAATGTTGAGATTTCTGAGCTTATCGCTGTCGAATAACACAAAGAATGCTATATACCGTACCGTATTAATATGAAAATCCCTTGCATACCTTCGTGCATGGGAGGAGGAAGAAAGAACAAACTGCGTTCCTCTCCTTTCGAATTTTTATCTTTATTCAACCACTAAATCTAGGGATATTTTTATTGGTTTTTCTTTCATTGTGGAATATATCTTCTATATTTTATATTTAAAGAAAGAAAAATTGCTTCCGTTGATAAATGATTTTTTCCACAATGAGATACAATCCTAGCTATGTAGATTACATTTTTTTTCTTTAATCCATTCAGAATAAATACTGGTTAATCAAACTTTCGGAGGTAAAGTATATAGCCAATTCTCGAACATTGCTCTGCAGTGATGCGATCTTAGTAAACCTGTCGTCGTAAACCCCGTTTACTCAACACAGCTCTAGGGCGTAAATGTCTAGAGAGGCAAGAGAAATATGCTGGCACAATGAGTAATGTTTTCTTCATTAGAGTAAAATTGACATGACAGCCGAGATTAATGCTCTTAAGATGAACACCAACCGAAGACACGCACACACCGTTTCACCTGCAACCCCCTCTGTACGAATCCTTTCCTTCCGGGCTACAGAAATACAGTATGACCCATGGGATTAAAACGCCGCTCTTTCTGAGGATTGATCAATCTATAATACATATGCCGTTATATATTATGCACAAGTACACGCATTTATTCTTTCCTCGACGTTAAATGTCGGAGTTTATTATCTCCACGAGTTTATCTGCTGGAACCACCTGACGTGAAGCTTTGTTACCGCTGCAAAACAGAAGCAACACTTTATTGAAAAAGTAAAATCACATGCATAGTTCGTGCTGGGAGAGGGGGGGGGGGGGGGGTCATCAATGTTCACGAAATGGTAGCATTTATGATTTAAATTATTGGCAAACCTTTCACAATTGTTCCTAAATCTCTGACACATTCTTTGCCACGGTATCTTTATTCCCAGATGGTCGAGTTTATGTAGCACATACTAGTATACAGTAATCCTAAAGCTATGTTATGTGTGTCTGTTTGTTTGATTGGGGGTTATCGCCGTACTTATGGTTTTTACACTCATGCCAGCCTAATGGACAACTAATTTCAAGTGTAAAAAAAAAACAAATCATGTACATGATGACAATTATTTTATGGCAATTTCTTATTGCATAAAAACAACTCAGACCGCGTCCTACTACCGAATACAATCCCGCAAGAAGTAGGGAATTCAAGTTGTATAATCTACTCTACATTAGGTTTCCAGCGCTTCAATTCAGAATTATAATCAGATTGTAATCAAACTAATTACAAATCGTCCATATAGAAATATGATCTATGAATCGACCTTGAGGTTTGACCTTCAAAACATGGCACCGCTCGGCTCCGTAACATTTTGGTTTTCGGTCATTACCTTGTTAAGCTGAAACCATATTCGAATTAATCCTGGAAATATAAAGGACTTGATTTTGGCATATAACCACGTACAGAGGGCGCAGCCACGTACCAAAATCTACTTTTGGTTATCAGACATTAACTTGAAAACTACTAGTCATCTTGTCATATTTTTTTTTTACAAATATTTTTTGTAACTAATATTTCTATGTAAATGGGCTTGGTGTTTGAATATTGACAGGTGTCGCAACCTGTTCTGAAATTTATTTTCCGGATTTCTGGCCATGTACCTAGGGGCCCGGGGAGGAGGGGGGTATTGATAAAAGAACTTTATCAAACGAAGTGAAAACATTTCTTTTGATGTGTATATGATGTTACACTGGATTGATCTTGGCGTGTGTTCACCACTCTCTTATGCATTTTGTTGAAGTACACCGCTGTATTTTGGTCTATAAAGAATTTTATTCATAAGGAGATACAATTTAAGCTTTTTTTAAAATTAAAGTCGCTTATCTTTTGTCACTCGTTTAGCCATTTAGTACAAACATTGCTTCAAATTATAGATCATTAACATTACAATTACAAAAAGATTGACGAAACATTTAAACATGTTTCCACTGGCTATAGTCAACTGTATGCCTAAAACCTTAAAGTAAGCCCGCTGTATTTTATGTTCAATCGTCTTGATTACGGCGCTTAGCATGAGTAAATATCAGTAATTTGGCCTGTCTCGCCGTCATATTCACAAAATACCCTAAATACAGTTTTTATCGCCAATGATTCAAACTGGACGGCACACATTCACACGGCTAGTCATCACAACAAGTTTATCTGGCATGTCGCCAGGGAGATCATACGGACTAGATAATTAACAAGTTCTACACATGCGGCTTATTTGTGACTTTTGCAGGAATTTCTTTCAACAAATCGTGGGTACCAAAGCATCTGGTGAATCATTGTATGTTGCTGATCGTTGTCTGCTTAAATGTCAAATTGTGTAATTCTTCTTTCGTTTGACGTTCACGACAACAAATGCTACATTAAATTATAAATGAAAGCCGTTTTGTATTAGCATCACATCTGTTGGCTGCTTTAACGATCTACGGAACTAATCGGTGGCAGACGTTTTGGAATCCAATATCAAGTAATGTAGGCTTTTGTTGAAACAATGGATGAAACTTTAAACCTTTGCCAAAAGCGTTCCACATAATTATATCTGCCATGTGGCCCAGTTTCTATAAACGTCTTTTAAAACTCTTTGTGTGAGGTTTCCTAAAGAAATAAAGATTCATATGTCTTCTACAAGAATTACGTAAGTCACTTCCGAGACTTGGCGACTATAACAATGTCAAAGGGGCACATGCTTTAAAAAATTCTGCTAAAATAACATTTCCCGTATACCTACTGATAAAGTTAATAAATACCATGACAGTTTGCTGTAAAACAAATCACTTTGTGTCTATTTGTATGTTAGAGGTTGTTGTAGATTGTGATTTGACTTTCACTTGAACGCGTTTTCTAGGTAAGGTGTCTTGCATTTTGCCAAAACGTTAAATATACTAAAGCAACCAAGCACATACAGATTTTTTATTTGTTTGATTGATTGGGTTAAAATGATGCCCGACTTACGGTTATTTAATGCATTTGACGGCGTGCCATTTCAGTGGGAGAAAAAAACCACTCTCGACACGACGGGCACCACACAAAGAAAATAAAGGACAATCACAAGATAATTTGTTTGTCGGTTTGATTGGGGTTAAACGTCGTACTCAAGGGTATTTCACGACGGATTGTCCACTTCACACTGTTTCTTGCCAGATTACGGTGGAAAACCCGGGGGAAACCTCGTAAAAGCACCCTCGCCATTGCCGGAGCCACATTGTGTGACTCACTCATACACCTGATGGTCGACAGACGGACTCGATCCTGTGAACCTCACCTCGAAGTAGGCTTAAGTAAGCGCACTTGCTAACCACTAAGCCATGGCCCCTGGCCTGTGAGGCAATGACACCTCTAATAGAACAGCGTTATGTGGCCCTTAGGCCTGAGAGCCTCAGAGCAACAAGGGAGCACCCTCAAACTGCCCACTAGATAAAGAAGACAATAGGTATTGGGGCATATTTGCTGACACAACGCTACTTGGGAAATTGACCTAATATTCCGACCCACTCAATATGCTTTGAAGATGTTATATCCCTCTGGACATTGACTAGCTTGCGCTATTTTAATCACCCATCTGCCTGCCAACTTCTGCCTAATTAACTAATCAGATTGTGTGGATATTTTAGCGCAATGTCCATTATTGATTCCCCCAAACACGCAATGTTAATCTTTGTGGAACCTATTTAACATTCCGGCCTAGTTTATTGCTCCTTTTTTGTCTTCAATTCTCCTCAAGTAATTATTAAAACAAAAATCGTAGAGATACGAAAGAACAAAAATAGTGTGAAAAATAAAGGGTACATTGTGGTGTTTTCCCATCTCATTTGCAATTTAGCGTAATTTGTTGATACCTTGCGTTCATTTGTCATAAAACACGATGTTTTCGTTACTATTCTAAGAACTAGTCAATTAAAATCCAGATGTAATTATACAATTTGTATTTTATCGTCACTCGGTCTATAACTAGTAAAACTTCGAATAGGTGCCAGTATAAAAAAGTATGTAACCAGGCCTGAAGAAAGATGCCCGGACGCTAAGGGCGGTATGTTTTACTGTCCGGCTTATGCAATGGAGGAATATTATATATAACTTTCCAGCAAAGCAAGTTTTTGATTAAGGCAATGTTTATTGTACACAAATATGTGTACGATTATGAACACTATAAGATAAGCTTATAGGTGTATCTGCCGTTAAAGTGGTGAAAACATGATTTTATAATTGCTCCAATTAATAAATTTAAGTACATACGATATGGCTTACGGTTTTACGGTATATATATATATATATATATAACAAACATATGTAGTCAAAATAATACATGGACACTTGACGCCGGGTTGGATTTGCTTTACATATATACACTACGTAGATAAGCTTTGTTGCATATGCATTCAATAAAGCATATATGCATTAACGCTCTTAATAATTACTGTCCAGTACTGGAAATGCTCATATAATTATGCAACAGTGGGAAACCAGTTTGTGTGGTTCAAAGGAGTTGAACAATAGAGGTCGACTAAATAATAAATTATTACCGCCCAGAACTGTTGTTGTATTTGAAAAGATTCAGTTTCATATTACTGTTATCGCAGTCACTTACATCGGGATCGCCGGGCTGAAGCGGAGTATTCATGGATTCCTGTAGTACTGCCATAAACCTCAAATTAACTCCGTTCGTTTACCTCCATAAATCGCGCATTGATACAGATAATGAGCCTCGCGACTTCGTTAGCGTGGCCATATGGACAGCGCAGAAAATCTGATATGTTATTGGCAAACGGTAGAGATTACCACATCCGTTTCTCATCTGACAAAGTATTATATTATCCCGTCTTTGACCTACATAAAACCAACAACGTGGTGGTGTTGTTACCGAAATTCTCTTGAGTTGAGTTTTCAATTCACTCAGTGCTTAGGGTCGTCTGGTAATTTTGGCAGTGAGTTCCAGTCTCGAGTGTTTTTTTTTTCGAATGAATGTATTTTGCTTGAGTTTGTTTCGATACTGGAATGAAGCAATACTTACATACAATGAACGCAACTGTTTAATAAGGTGTCAAGGAGAACGCCCATTCGAGATTTTAAAGAACATCACCAAACAGTTATTTTTTCGTCTTATGTTAAGAATGCAAAAGCAATAATCAAAATATATTATTTAAGAACAGGCATTAAGCGTGAAACCAGTAATAGTTCGAATTACGTCTATCTGGATTAGTTCTAGACGGTTTACATAATAGTCGGGTCCCGTATTATCCCTTATTGCATAATTATGTTTATCATGAGCGCGAAGCTAATATAAATTACCTCTGGGCGTTTACTGGCGATTTCGATTTAACTCCACTTTATAAACCAGACAGTCGTCGCTGAGCTCTTGACATAACATTTTCTATGTGGCTATAGTTTGTGCTTTTATTATTCCTAAATGCTCATGTGGATTATCACTTCTCCTTCGACTATGATGGGGATCGACGGCCTTTGTTGACGTATGGAAATGGAGCTATATTTAGCAGGCCTATTTTGTGTATACTGTGATTTGTGTGCAAATAAAGGCTCTAAGAATCTTCGAAAACAAGTATCGTCCACAAACATTCAAATAGGACTTATGAGGTTGGGGGGGGGGGGGGGGGAGGGGGGTCATT
>JAVFBX010094803.1:0-16321 GCA_034783855.1 Mopalia kennerleyi | reverse complement strand
AGATTCATATTTCACACACTGGTTCCCCATAAGGTCTGGTTGTGCACCTGACCTTTTTTTCATGGGTTTGAATATTCCGTCAATCTCTCAATGGTTGGCGTCAAGATCCATTCATGGATCTCTTGTTCTTATAGCTAGTGGCGCTGACAAGCTGTTGCCATTGATGTGTGGCTTCAATGGCATGTTTTCATCCTGAGATTATATTATCAGCCGAAAAGTTTTGTGATTGAAGGTACATAATTCACTGTACATGCATATGCCCATACATGTGTACTGGTAGAAATAGTCCTGAGTCATCTATTCTTAAAACAGCTGATAAAATATTTCTGAACAAAACTGATAACAATCTGTTCTCCTGATTGCCCAATATTATAAAGACACAGAAAGGGTTTGTCAATAGCGTATATAATCTAGGCCTATATGTACAGCTCTGTCGTCCATGATCATCATAATTTATGCTGATCAATGAGCTTGTCTGCTTAGGAGAGCTCATCATGTATCTAATTCACCGAAGAAAACTGGGATTTTGTTTTCAAATAATTTTACCAGATGACGAATAAAGCTATTAATATATTATACATTTTTAAAAGGTTTGCTACAAAAGGTAGCACCTTTGTGTTCTGTACCACGATGAAAGTACTTAGGACCAGTTCAATCAAGTCACCAATCAAATTAACAGTTTAGCAAATATCAGCGTGTAATAATGTTTTCAGACAGAAATTACTGTCAAATTATTCTAATATTAATAACTAAAACTAGTTCCGTGTTTCGATTTTTAATAGGCCCTACTGTGATAACTTGACATATATTGTTTGTTTGAAAGATGTTTAACTTTGTAGGCCTAATCAAAGGTAAGGGTTTTTCACTATACAGACACACGTGGCTTTGCATTGCCGCGATTTGGCATAAACTCAGGAATAATATTCATAAAAAACAACCCTAATATCTACAGTCCACAACACATTTTCCAGCGGTTGAAAGGCTTCTAATTTATTATTTAGAAAAATTACAACCAACTAACCCGACTTGTCGAATCTTGACTTGTAACCCGAAACCAACTTTGTATAAATTTTCGCCTAATTGTAAACAAATACAATCTTATTGTATACATTTCTAGACTGTATGTTTTAATCCTCATGCAGAGAACGCCTGCTCAGTTTTCAGGCCTCGCTATAGAAGGCGATTGTTCCAGAGAAAATACGCCGTAACAGACATAATATGCAGCACTGGCGATTGATTTTTTCAACACCAGTCTAAACTGCCAAAATGTTAAACGTTACATATTAAAAAATGAAATGTTTATCATCATAATGATAAATATGCAAGAAAGGAGGCAGAATATCACAACAATAAAAAAAATCATTAGTTGGGAAAGCCGCAAACCAACGTGTCAAAAGCAACATGTCCATCACTCAATGGCGTATATATACTATAGATTCATTTTTAGAACTAGATTGTCTGCCCTTACTGAATGTTGCACTGTCGTCATAGTGAAATACCCTTGAGTACCTTGCTAAACCCTAATCAAACAAACAAATCTAGTGTTGATTCCCATATGGTGTTTTGGCCCAATTTTGATGTGGTGTCACAGTGGATGCATCGTGTACTATTGATTTGAGAACTACTGTTTGTGAATGTTTGTGAAATAAAAGCCCTCAAGTGGGGCATTAAGCATCCATCAAAAAGGATACTATCAGATGATAATCATTGTTTCATACTTATCAAAGAAGTTGACTTCACAGCCCTTGCATTTCAAATTTTGACTTCGGCACATAAATTGCTGAATCAAATTTATTTTGTTTCGGCAAAATATGTGTTGCTTCTGCATTTTAAAAAAAGAATGCTAATTCATATCATTTGGCAATAAATTACTCGACAGCAAAATGAAACATGTTTCATTGTTATGCTAATGGGTTTTAAAATGGCTTCTGTCTGTCATCAGCACGAGACACCCAGACTAGTAATTGGTACAAATTTGGACAGACATGCGGTTATCATCAAGAAGGGGCCTGCGGCCGTGGCTTAGTGGTTAGCTAGCACGCTTACAGAAGCCAACTTCGATTTACTGTTCACAGGATCGAGTCCGTCTTGACCCTCAGGTATATGAGTGCGTCGCACCATGTGGCTCCGGCAATCGTGGGGTTGGTTTTTACGAGGTTTCTTCCCGGTTTTCCACCGTAATTAGGCCAGGAACATTGTTAAGTGGACGATCCATCATCATATAAGTAAAATACCCTTGAGTACCGTACGACGTTTAACCCCAATCAAACAAACAAACAAACAAACAATCATCAAGAAGCCATGGACTGTCATAACTGGGTACATTTGATTAAAATGATCGTAAGCAGTGTCAGTTATCAAGACAACTGTGACAACATACAATTTACTTGTGTGAGTAATGAGCCTATGTCAATGGATCTGTAAGAACTGTTTTAAATACATTTGGATCATCATCCCTTCAGCCAATGATAAATCAGTTGGCGGAATGGCGATTCTGATCATGTGGGATCAATCTACTTTTAGTAGTCAAATCTCAATAGATCTTTCTAAATATTTTATTGGCAGAGCTGTAAGATGCACCTGGACAGGTTAGGCAATGCTGAGACACTGTTCAAACCTCATTTCACCTAGATCTTAGAAAATACTGAATCTCACGAAGAGTGGTTTTCATCAAACTTTATTAAATGAACAGACTTTTTGAACAATTTAAAATATTAATAATATGAATTATTTTTGTTTATTCTAGTGATACTTCATAATATTCCTTGTAATTTTATTATTTTAGTGACCCTGTAAATTTGTAATGCCTAATATGTGTCAAAGCAAAGTTTGACTTTTATTGCTGAAATATTGCCCCCTTGCTAGCCTCAAACATGAAGAAAAAATAAGACAGTTGACAGTGAAACAAAGATGATGATAACTTTAAATTCAATAGTAATGTATTCCCTTTCATTGGCTGAACAGGCAAGCCCTTTGGCAGCGCTGCTTCCAAGTAGTTTTATATTGTATTATATATTTTTTTCTTTTCAGTTTTTATTAGAGAATGGCTATCGACATCCTGTTTCAACAAAACTACTGCAGGCTCCCCAAAGCAAGGATTTCTTCCGTATTTTTGAGGTAATTGTAGTGTACAGGGCTCGAAAAAGTGTGGAATTTGGGAACTACGTTGCCAATCACTTTCTCCGTTGGCGATCAATTTCAACTAAGTAAAAAACCCACAGAGCAACAGCAACGCTCAGCTGTGACATTGCCAAGCAGGCTATATCATTTTATGGGACCACGCCTTCACTTGAGCATATTTTGTCTCACCGCGGTCCAGCTAATCTGCCAGTCTATCAGGACAATGGCGGGAGGATGTCATTCCCGAGAAAGTTACCCATAGTCGAGAGACATTCGTGTGATTACAAAAATGCCAAGTCATGGCTAATGTTATTCAATGGTTCACAGTTTACTCTAGTAAAAAAATATGAATGATTATATTATGCTCGTGACCCAAAAGTGAACATAATCGCCCGATCGCGGCGATTTGTACCAATCGTGGAAAATTTCGCCCCGTGTGTTCAGGCCGGCGATAGCGACAATGATCGCTGAAGCCATTCCGCTATAAGTCATTCAAATCATCAAACATGTTTTTTATACTCCGCTCATTTTTAATCACCAGCGATTGATCGCCCGTGTTCAGGCAAGCAGTACATACTTGCGATTAAATTCTGATAAACCTTTTCGAATTAGAGTTTCTCTCACAAGACACACACAATGGCAATTTCAACGAAAGATGTCTGGGAGAAATTATTTTCCAATTATTTCTGTTTTCTCATCTGAATCTATGTCTTAATCTTTGCTGAGTAAATATATTTATGTTTTAATCTTGCATGCCGGCAGCCACATTGGACAAATTTGGAATGATTTTTTGTAAGGCAAAAAGTACATGTAATCCTGATCGCCACGTGTGTGTGCACTCAAGTCACAATCAGATTACCGCGATCGGGCGATTATATTATCTCGGGTGTACCCTGCATTTAATACCCTAAAGAATTACATATGTACCCGGTAGTAGGAATATAGTCGTACATGTGGCAACCTTGCATAATAATCAGTTTTAAAATTTAATAGTAGGCTAGTCATTGGACTACATGCCTGTTGAAAAGCAGACTTCACACAGGGTACAGCCTGACAAGGCCAGCTCACTGACCAGGATGACCTGGGCAAATCAACTACAAACACCCTGCTAGTTGAAGTCCGTCTACTTCAAGAAATACTATGATAAGAATCGAAAGCGCGGAACGTTTGATTGGTTTAAACTTGTATATTTGCAAATATTCTCTGAGTGTTTCAATCCACATCTAAAATACCGATGAACTACGTAACAGCTGCGTACGTTTTTGACTGATTTGACCGAAAATGCAGCAAGAAAACGAAGGCAACAGATTCCTCGATTCCTTCATACATGAAGTTATAAACTTGCTGAAATCCAAAACCCATACGCATTAAATAAAGTGATTTTCCTTTGTTGTCCTCCATTTCAGAGCTCACACCCTAAGCAACACAACAATAGGTATAGGTAACATATTGTGAAATAGATGATTTGGATTTAATACCGACCAGACAGTGAACTTAATGTGTGTTTTTGACGTTCACACAACACCCACTAGAGGGACGCTTCTAGAGGGTAGGGAATTGAATTTCTGAAAAATCGTATTGGCGATCAATTTGGTTTATGTTTACAGCATTTCCTGATCATCTTTGCATTTTTTTCGAGCCCTGCTAGTGAGTAATTTGTTTTCTTTCTGAACAATCATTAAAGGTTTAAAATAATATATTCAAAGAAATATAGTATAAAGGTTCTTCAAAGAACCATATTTTCAAAGTTCTTCAAAGAACCATTTTAACATGGTTCTTTGAAGAACTTATAAAGGTACGCTATATGATCCACTCTGAAGAACCTTTATAGGTTCTATCTAGAACCATTTTTTCTTAGAGTGTGTGTTTAAATGAGCCCTAAACACGACCAACAGGGCATGTAGCTCTAAACTTTTTCAGGAAGTACGTCATTAAACAATTGCCTATGGTTCCCAAAAACCAAGGGTTGCCGAAGCATTGACCTTTACTGACAGCGTATCAATTGCAGCATTTTTTACATTTACCAGGGGTTAACCTTGTTAATTCTATATGATTACGTGAGGTCGTCAATAAATGCAATCCACAGAATGTTTTTTTTGTTGTTGAACAAAATCTACAGTTTGTTTTGTTATGGTTAGTTTATGATTGACACCACAGCTTCAATGCCTCTTTTCGCCACCTGGACGCACTACAAGATTCCACTGATTTAAATATATGATTCTTTCTGATCCGTTTTTTGGGGCCATTTCCGTGGTCTGTCTGGGTATTAACCTACCCATAATTACTATAATTTGCCAATGGATCATTAAAATAGAATGCCGCTTGAATATTGAGTACACTCATAGAAACATATGGCTCTAATTTAATTCTTAAAGATTCTTCAGTTATGGCTCTGGTTGAACCCTTTATGGTTCTGTATGTAACCCTCACAGCAACTGTTCCATGTATTTCTCCCTATCTTATTATATCAAAGAATCGTTTTTGTTCTTACGGGCCCGTTAAGAACGATCATCGTTTCATTCAGAACCGTAGTCTTTTCTAAAGAACCTTAAAAGAACCAATATTTCTAAGATTGTACTAAATTTATTTCTGCGTGTTTCGCTAGATTAATGTTTAATATGGGGCCGTTTATATCATTTTCTTGGTTTCAGTGGTTGCCTTATATGGAAAGAATGATCAAAGTCCAATTTTATACAACAAGTTATCGGAAGTCTATCTGATCCTGATGATAGATACAAGGTTTATAAAACAGATAAAAAATAATCCGATTTGGTTAACAATATTACCGTTATTTAGGATAACACTTTCTTGTTTGAATAAATCGTTGATTTTTTTCCTTAAATTTTACAGGGCATGGAACCCATATAAGGCAACAAATCGCCAGCAATAAATGGCGGTCACCTGGACCATTCTGAGGGTCTTGAGTTCGATTTCCGTACGGGTTTCTACACGAAAATGCTGTTTTGACCAACGATCGTTAAAATAGATGCTTTGAACAGAAAGTAAAGAGGCTCTTAAAAGTGAACCGTCTGGCGAGTAACGGAAACTTTTGAGAAAACTGCTGAATACGTTATTGTTTCGGCGAGTCAGAAGATTATAAAAGGCACTAAACAAGCTATTACAAAAAGCAATGCTGCAACCAAACGTTAGCTTTTCTCATTCATGCGGTTATATACGTCTCATATAAGAGGCAGCACTGGCTAAATTCGTTAAGATTTACTATTGAAGTTGCTTTTAAGAGCGCAATGGACAATAAAACACTTTCTTGAAAACTTAGTAGGGTTTAAATCGAAGACCATAAAATAAAACAAACCTGAAGTTAAAAATGGTAAGATATAATTTTTTCAATTCTAACGATAACGCATACCACAAATATAATACAGCTCTTTTGTTTTATCTAAGGATATATAGCGCCTTAGAATCGCTGAAAAGTTATAGATATGGTTGTATCTTAACATCAGTTTTCTGCATATAAATATACTTCGGATGGATCACATTAGTGCTTGCTAGTCATTTCGATTATTGCAATTATTAAATATACCCGCCTGGAGTACAAAGCTTTACCGGTTTAGATGGTATCATGAAGCGTTGGGTTAGGCAAACGGAGACAGTGGTCATTATCTTCCTAAATCACAAAATATATTGTAACAAGAGAAAATCATTCAGTAAATGTAGCTGGCAGAAGAAAAAACAGAAATTGACAGTTTGTATTATGAACGGAAGAAAAAAAAACGGCATATTGTTATCGTTCTGAACACTCTCACATGGACAGGTGTCCAATCTCGCCACGAAATTGAAATAGCCATGATCCCAACAATATATAGTCTATTAAACGAAACACACTTAATGTAGAAGAATATTACAATTTCACAAAAACACATGAAATATTTTCGCGATTAGTTTCTCGCTGTTCAATCTTCATAATCGAATTAAAGGTTCCCCTCCGGCAGTGTATTTGATAATCGGAAACATCCTTTCAAATCCAGTTATCGATTTTGTTGACGACTCAGAGATATTATAAGACATCAATGAACTCTATTGTATCCCCCTTTTATATCATTTAATGTGCATGCATGTAGCTTTATTTTATTCCATAAATATTTCAACGTGTAAGTTTACAAACTTTGTGCTGTTCGCGAAACCCTTTAATACTATTGATGTCTCAGACATTTTTTTGTCATTATTACTGTTCATTTCCGCTTAATATTATTTGTGTGATAAGTTTTATTTTATCATGCATAATGTACATAACTCAAAGAGAATGTTATATTTAAAATCAATGAACATGTATGGGTTATGCATAATTTGATATTTCAAAATCGATTATGAAAAATGGCTCCTGGCTTTAATTGCTCACAATTGTTGAGCAAGTAAAGGTTATCCTACTTTTGAGGGGATTATGTGGTATTCTTTGAATATCAGAAGTGTAGGTCAAGTGGTTCGATTTATATTTTCAATTCCCTAGGTAGATTAAACAAAGGACCTTTCGAAACCTTTGGACTGTTGGTAAAGTTTAACAAAATTACCTAAAAATATAGAAATGTATATTTCATGATGTAAAAAAAAAAAAGATCACATCTATTGCATATCGGTATTCTAATTTAACAGTAATTGACACTAGCACAACCATAAAATATTAAATGTTTTGATATGTTTGAAAAGTGCAAAGAAGCGAAAACATTGCTATATTCCAAACAAGTTGTCCTTATCCACAGGACTATTAATAATATTATTGAAAAACACGAGAAAGACAAGGGTGTGTATGTGAGTGTGTGTGGAGGGGAGGGGGAGAGAGATACTAGGATACTGGTAATCTTTACATATTAAATGTCAAAACTTACTAAAATGGCGATGTTAGTGTTGAAAAAAAAAACCTCACCGAAATTAACTCATTGTATTTCTGGAGATGACTGAGAGCCTCCATCCATTGATCCACTCCGAGAAATGATAAGGACGTTATTGTGTGGGTGTATGTGATTGAAATGTCATTCTTGGGAAAAATCAACAAGTCTGTCAAAATGTGGGGATTCGGAATACTTCAGTCGTCGTATTTATTTTGTAGTACAATTGACTATTTTTGATGATGAAAGAATTGTAAGAAAACGTCCAATTTTATTCCTTGTCTAATTCTATCGCGGATAATTGTATCTGTCAACTAAATCTATGATTTTGGAATATAAACGTTTATCTCAGATTGTTTTGTTGTATACGGCGTCTCGAACATACAATTGTGATTGAATAGAAACAAGCTGAATCCAAAGATGGTCTGTATGTCATTCAAGGCATTTGCCCGATCTAGTCATCTAACCCTTCTGGTATTTAGATTGGTTGGGCCAAGAGTATCAAATGGAGGAATCAAGGAACCTATGGAACACCATTCCGTTTCAGATTATTGTTTTGTTCTTTTAATACGCGCAGACATCTAGTAAACCACGATTAACCAAACAACACTACAGTGCCAACCATAGCAGTCCCCAGTCAAAGTCAACCATAGCAGACAGGGCAAGCGATGGGGCATCTGCTAAAGGGTATATATCTGTTAGATAAAATATAGTTGTTGATAAGACCTATTTATGATTATGTAAATAGAACTAAAGGATGAAGAATAAGGTGTATTTGATATGACTTCTAGCCAATTTTTCTCGAATAATGGCAGCGGCAATACGTAGCACTAACGACAATCTGCTACCAATCGGATGGAATGTCAATTTTTTTAAAAGTTGTCACAAAACCTGCCTAAAATTTCAGATTGACTGACCTATGACGCACTGCTTACATGTAGGTCGAAGAGAGCCAGTCTCTCTCCAGCTTATATTCCCAAGGTCATTACCATAGTGATACAATTTAATCGAAATCAGATGTTCGAAACGCTCCCCGTATTGTGTTTGTCGCTATTGGGATCTCAAACAAAACATGATGAGCGTAAATTGAGATCTGATAACAATGCATAGTTATATTTTACGATTTGACTTATCTTTGCTATACTATTGAGAATCATGACGAGCAGATTTTCATTTAAAGTCGTACGCGAAGGTATTTAAGTAAGCTGTCTTAATCAAAATCAATGGAAAATCAACGTATAAACCTCCCCAGCGATTGTCGGAGCCACATCCCGAGAGTGCATGGTTCATCGAAGGAGGACTAGTAGTCCGACACATTAAAAGACAATGAGGCCGATCTATATAGCTGTATCTGTTTTTGGATCCTGTAATTCTCCTGTCGTTTTGTTTCTGTGTGGCCAGTTGCGTCAAAATGTGCTTTCTTTTTTGTCCATTGAGGACACGCCAAATTAATTATGGAAATACCGTAAACACTGCGTTAAAGTCAAATAAATAAAATCGATCAAACAAAATCAATAACACATTTGTTGTTGTTATTCTAATTGTTACGCAACGGCTACTCTTTCTGATTTAAACATCATTGAGAAGGTATTGTACGAATTACGTGACAGTTTTAATCAGCGATCGTTAAAATGAATGCTTTGAACAGAACGTAAATAAGGCCTTAAAAGTGAAACGTCTGGCGAGTAAAAAAAAACGCTTAAGAAAACTGCTGGTTACTTTACTGTTTCGGGAATTCAGAAGATTATAGTTGCAATAAACAAGCTATCATGAAATCGAAACTGCAACCAAATGTAAGGATTTCTCACTCATGCGTTTATATACCTATCATAAAAGAGACAGCACCGGATAAATTCGATACGATTTACTATTGAAGTTGCTATAGAGAGCGTGCTCAGTGGACAATGAAACACTCAACTTGTCATTAATCATTAATGAATGCTATTTGCATTATGTCACGATTCAAATTAAAGTTAAATCGAAAGTAAAAGTGAAGTCCACCTAACTTTTCAGGTGCATTCCACCACTGCAAACGGACCATGTTACAGGTACATCACCTCTTAGTTTACACTTTGGCCACCGATAGAAATATACTAAAATATAAATATGGGTACTTTCTCAAGATGGCTTATCTTGGATGATGACTGCGACATGATGATATTTGTGTCAGGGAGAAATGTGTTGATTCATTGGTAACAACGATATTACCCCTTCCCTTCAATTGACCAACAAACAAGAGAATGCAAATTCACAGTGTTTATATTAAATCTCCCTTCGTGTGATGTTGAGAGAGACACACAGCCAAACAAGTCCAACGTATATGATATTGTTTGTGACGGAGATTTAGGATAGAAAGTCTTAGATAGATATTATTGCTTTCTTAAATCAACAATGTATACTGTAACAAGAGATAGGCATACTGTAAATATAGCAATAAGAAGGAAAAACCGAAATCGACATTTGAATTACTTGTGAAATACGCCAACAAAATGCAAATAGCCATAATCCCAACTATAGATAATGAAATAAACGCTACACTCGTAATACAGGAAGTTATTTCAATACCACAAAACCAAATGCGGGGGAAAAAAGAAAAGTTCTTTTGGATCAGTAAATGTTTAAGATAAATTGTGTATGGTCACTAATGGGGACAGCACAAAGCAAATTTAAAACGAGATTAAATATTTTCGAGATTGGTTTTCTCGCTGTTCAATTTCCATAATCGAATTAAATGTTCCCCTCCGGCAGTGTGTTTTGATAATCGGAAACCTCCTTTCGCATCCAGTTATCGATTCTATAAATGTTGACGGCTCACAGATATTATAAGATATGAATGAACTCTATTGTATCCCCCTTTATATCATTTAATGTGTATGCATGTGGCTATATTTTATTCCATAAATATTTTAACGTGTAAGGTTCGACTCTGTGCTGCTCGTCAACAAACAATAATTTTCATTTTGCTATGTCATTCATACTTTACAGAATAATGTTAAGAAAATCAAAGAAACCTCTCGAAGAGAGAGTACATAATGTGCATGGCTAATGTATAATTTCGCTATCTAATATGGACAGAGGCGACTTATTTAATTAGGAAAATTGTTTTGCAAGCAAAGTACTTTCGATTTTTATCACACGGATAAGTGGTGCGTTGCTTGTAAGATGTAAGACAAAATAAAGAATTATTGTGAAAAACATGAATAGTGTTTGACACATGTTCTTTCAGGTGATTAATCAAGTTGGTTGACATACAATTCAATGGAATATCCCCCCACAAAACTACAAATTTCAAAGGAATAGCAAGTTTTAAAAAATGCAACAGTGAAGTAATTTATAAAACTTAATATTAACAATATTTTCGTTGTTTTGAGATAACAATTTCTTGCTTTGATCACATTATGTATCAGAAAATTGTGCAGTATAAAGCCCTGCACTTGTGACACTCATATATTTAAGGTGATAGCATTTATTGATGGCGATGTGTTGCTTTGTTGCGGGTTCGATTCCCGGACAGGAATCTACCTGTATATTTCAGGACAATTTAGAGATTTTTTTAATGATCTGTTAAATAAGAGTGTTTTATCCCCAAATTTCGAAAAAAATGTTAACCAAATCAGATGAATCTTTATCTGTCTTAATCATGTATCTATATTCGGGAAACAGAAATCTACACAAAGATTTCCGAAATCGTATAAGATAAGCTTTGGTCACGTGTTCTATAAATAAAATGAGTCAACCACTGAAACCAAGAAAGACTACAGAAACGGCGCTAGATTTACTATAAAAGACTTATAAATGCCTGACAATGAAGAGTCGACGTTGAACTATGTTGGTTTAAATGAATATTGCTCCCCTATACAAAGTGCGACTGGCCATGTTCTTCTCGATTACACGATACTAGTCTCAACAGATTACGGTCAGCCAAATCAATTGTGGCCGATATGAAATTACACAATTTGGTATATAAATATTAATTGCTCATCTTTGATGTGACGTTTTCCACTTTTCGGGAACGTCTTTTCAAAATATATTGATTCGTGTAATTATTCTTAAAATTATTGAAATGATTCTAAAGCTGGTTGTTTGTAAGTTTAATCTACATCTATGGCATTATAAGCACACTGTGTTTAAACATGTATAATTTCACCAATATACATAAATATAATCTTCAACCAATTCCTGAATAGCAAGCCATGACAAAACGCTTTCAGCTTTGTTGGTTTCTCGTAGAAGATAGTTACAACGAAACAAACATTAATTATTCATATATCTTCAGAAACAAACCACTACTTTCTGAATTCGATACAAGCATTACACCTTTAAAGCGGGAAAATACAAAGGCAGTAAGAAACGGCTTCATAGACCTCGCATAACAACTATGTTAATGTATAGCCTACTTGTTCAACAACTCACGGCGGATCTAATTTGACCAGCTTTTTGTAAAAAACAGAAAGACGTATAAATTTGATTGTTTCATCCAGTTTGATTTTATTATGCGCCTTTCTTTTATTCCTTCAGTAAAAATGATTGACCTTTTAAGTATTATCTCCTAAAAATACAGTTATTCTGTCCCGTTTTTATATTAATTCATATGGAAGTAAATAATGATGACTTTAACATACTCCTCTCTATAAATAATTAGTATATAAACACACAGCACTCGAGAAGGGGAAGAGAAACACACATACGTTATTCATCACATATGGTGTAGTGTGCTTAAGGAGCATTTGTTCATCAACAGAATCAAACAAGGTGAGAAATAGATTACGACTACGTTGCACGAAATGATCGCGAATGAACAGAACGTAAACGAGGGCTTAAACGAGAACCGTCTGGCGAGTAAAGAAAACGCTTAAGAAAACTGCTGGATACTTGACTGTTTCGGGGATTCAGAAGATTATAGACGACAATAAACAAGCTATCATGAAATCGAAACTGCAACCAAATATAAGCATTCTCATTCATGCGTTTATATACCTCTCATATAACAGACAGCACTGGATAAAATCAAGACGATTCACTGTTGAAGTTGCTGACGAGAGTGTATTCAGTGGACAATGAAACTCTTTCTTCAAGACCTTGCAGGAATAAAAGAAAAACATAAATTCCAAACCACCCCAGAGCTAATTTTCCAGAAATTGAAATCCAGAACCTTTTCAAGGATAAAGAAAGCACAATACAAATATAATACTGTGTTATTGTTTTATGTAAGAATATATTGAGATTAAGTGTCGTCAAAAGTTATAGATCTGGGGCCGATTGCTCGAAAGACGACTAGCCGCTAACACCAGATTACATTGCTAACACCTTGTTAGACATAGGCCTTCAACAGGGCGTGACGTCATCTAATAGTGGATTAAATTTGATAGCGCTTCGAGCAACCGGCCCATGGTTGTATCATAATGTTAATTGGCGCCGTATACAAGTGTAGACTGACAATATGCTTCATCATAAAACTAGGACGCTGTAAGAGTCAGATCCAAATTTGGGTTAAGAAATGTAGGCCTTGAACAAGTTGCAATTCATGAAGTTTACACGTCTACAAAAGATAATTTCTGGTACTAATCCCCATAATCAATGAAGGTACTTTTTTTTTCTCAAAGTATATTGTGACAAGTTAGCTTAATGTACAGAGTCAGCGCCAAAGTTACATTTTTTATATTACATGCGAAATTAAAATTTAATTTTAAAACTATACTACAACCAATGAGCATGCATGCCAATTAAATCAATAAATAAATCGATGTGATGAAACGTGCGTTTACCCCCTTGGGAATTGAAAATATAACAACACCACAAGTTTCTGGACGGATAATGGATTTATTTATTTAAAGTACATGCAGTTTTTTTCTTCGAGATGGATTTTAACTATTTGTGCGCTCATGCCGTGCGACTCTGTGAAATGAGGGAGTATGCACAGCGATAAACAAAGCGGTCATAGTTGTCTCATTAAGACCGCTGTTATGTATATTTGTACACGGTACGTTACCCGTGGAGGGTAAGATTATCTGGAAAGAGACTCGCTGTCTTCGACCTAAAGGTAAGCAGTGGTCAGTCAATCCGACACTTCGGCCGGTTTTCTGCCAACGATTTTGCAAATGGATATTCCAACCGATTGTAAGCAGATTTTTGTTAGCACTATATATGTTGTTACCATTAATCGAGAAAAAGTCCTGGAGAAGTCTTATGAAATACACCTTGCTCTTCATCCACTGCTCCTATTCATATAATCAGATATAGGTCAACTACATTTATCTAACAGATAACCCTTATCGCATACTTCATCGCACGTCCTGTCTACTAAGGTTTACTTTCAGTTGACGAGAGACTGCTTTGGTGGACACGGTACTGTTGTTGGGTTATTTTTGGTTTACTGGAAGCCCGCGCATATTTTAAAAAAAAGTAATCTGAAATGGAATGGGCTGTCAAGGGTTCTTGCGGATGATTGGAGGGATTTCATGTTGCCCTGGTGCTCTCAGAACTAAAGGGAAACAGGAAGCTGATCTGTTTGTGGTGTCTGTATTGCATCCTGTTATTGTCCCGCCCTGTCTTTGTTTGTTGCTAGTGGTGTCGAGGGTGGTTTCCTGCACCCATTGGGCTGGTACGTCGTCATATAAGTGAAATACCCTTGAGTACGGCGTTAAACCCCAATACAACAAACAAACAAAGCAAGGGGTCCTTGATGCCTCCATTTGTAGTGTTGACTCATCTGATCCCACTATTTATAAGGGTCCGTTAACTACATGTAGGTCATGTCGGTGCACTGACTGACATACAGACAATCTTTGAGTTTAGCTTGTTTCTAGACAATATCGAAATCTATGTGCGAGACACAGTATACAACGGAACAATTTGAGATAAACGCTCATATTCCAGCATCTTAGCTTTAGTTGACAGATGAAATCATCTATGATAGAATTAAACAAGGGATATAATTTGGCGTTTTAGATTCTTATAATTCCTCATCATCAAAAATAGTTAATGGTACTACAAAATAAACACGACGTCTGAAGTGTTAAAGCCCATAGTTTGTCAGACTTATTGATTTCCCAAGAATGTAATTTCAACCACATATACCCACACAATAACGTTTTGATCGTAACTTGGCGTGGAACTATGGATGGAGGCTCTCAGTCAACTTCAGAAATACAATGAGTCCCTTTGTGTTTTTGTCCTACAACACATGCAAACAAAGCCATTTTCGTAACTTTTGACAACCTATGTATATACATTAGCAGTATTCAAGTATCTCTCTCCCTCCCACTAACCCCTAGCTTTTCTTGTGGTTTTCAATATTAACAGTCATTTGGATAAGGACAGTTTGTTTGGAATATAGCAATGCTGTCTATGTTTACTTTTCAAACATAGGAAAGCATTTAATATGTTGTGGTTGTGCTAGTGTCAATTACTGTTAGAACACAATACCAATATATAATGTAAGTGATCTACTTTTTCAGATGTGAAATTCTATTGTACGTCATGAAATATTCAATTCTATATTTAAATGTAATTCCAGTCCAATTGTTTCGATTGGTCCTTTGTTTACTCTTCCAAGTAAAATGTGTTTGTCTTTGATAGTTCCTGGTACAATATATATAGACTCTTGAGATCGGAGCAAATCAGTGTTCCAGCTGAGGTAGCAGTCAGTCGATGTACCGGGAAACGGCTGTGGTGGAAGATTCTAGAGAAGAAAGTGAGACTACAGGACAATTAGTTCAAAAACACTTCTTTCATTCGCATTAAGCCTGTTATTTTCTTGGGCGAGGAGTTTGCACCAATCTCCTTCTTCGCTGTCCTAGAAATCACAAAAAAAATTAATACTGGAATACCTTAAGATATAACTGCCTGTATTTAAACTTTCATATCGTTCAAATGTATATTTGAAAAAATATGATGGAAGAGCCTCCATTGGAGACTGAACAACAGAACGTTGGATCCAAATATAAACATGGCCGTTGGAAGTCACAGTGCTTTAAAGGTTTAGATGGTATCGTGGATAGTTATGTTTGGAAGTATGAGATAGAGGTTATTGTTTTTTTAGGTCGAACAGAATATATTGTCACAAGAGAAAGGGATACAGTAAATATAGCTGGCAGAAGAAAAAGGCCCAGAAAATGACAGTTTGTTTCATGCGCAGAACATAGAGTAATAGCAGCAATATTTTTGTTTTTTTGTTTTAAACACTCTTAGATGGCAAGCAACCATCTCATGTGATTACTCAAGCTCAGCAAATGTACAATGTCGTCAAGAAAATGGTGATAGCTGTAATCCAAACTCTATACACTCTATTAAACAAAACACACTTAATGCAGAAGGATATTGCAACTTCACAGAAACGAATGAGAAAAAGAAATGTTATT
>JAVFBX010094692.1:0-16324 GCA_034783855.1 Mopalia kennerleyi | reverse complement strand
TAAACAGTAACTAAATCGACAAATATTAAGCCAGTCGTCCGAACGAAAGCAATTGCTTCGCAGTGGCTGACCAGGAATGAAACTACCCAGAGTTCCTCACAACTAAAAATACACGTATCTTAAATGTGACGTCAACATTTCTTGCTGGTCTACAATGCCGTGAACATTACTATACGGCAGTTGCTTACTTCTAGTTAATGCTATTACATAATAAGGAAGAGTTATGCGTTATCATGATACTTCATAAGTAAGGACTATACATTATTTAGAACTAAGGGACGGGGAGGGCAGCGCCATTGACGTGACGTCACAGGTTGTACGTGATGACATCGTGAAGGATCACAGGAGTACATGACATGTGTTTGTCTGCTTGTTTAAGAATTCTGGCAGTTAGTATAGCCTACAAAATGTACGAGTCAATGACAGAATTTTGGGGAGGAGAGGCATTTAGGGTTGTGGGAGATCTTCCCGTAATGTTTTGCTCGATGAACATTCGTGCGTTTGCGCTAGCATTTGCTATTACATAATAAGGAAAAGTTTTTACTTATCATGTTGTGCGAAGCGAATAGGTACTGAATAAGGAAGGGTTGACCCTAGTGCTGCTTTGCGTGCGGTGGCGTGATTTGATATGAAGTGCTAAAGGGTCACTGCAATGACATCCGGAGTTATCTCCCTTGGCTCAACCAACATGGCCGTCACAGCATGTCATTCTCGGATGAGACTCCTCTTTGACGACCGCACCGCATAGCGGCGGCGGCGTGACGCAGAAGTACGTCATGGTGTCGTCTCGACGTTGCACATGCGCATGTGCCAACACGCAACATGTGCCAACACGCCACATGTGCCATCGTCCTAACCGACATCGTCGTGACGCGGCACGATGCCGTAGAACGCCTTCGTGACGCAGAGAGCGCTTCTATCGGTGCCGTCGTTTGGGCGTTCTGCGGCGTCGTGCGGCGTACTGCAGCGTCACGTGGGCGTCGAAGGCACGTATGGCGTGTGGGCACATGCGCATGTGCTTCAACGCCACGACACCTTCACGTTCTGCCGCGTCACGCTGCCGCTGTTATGCGGTGCGGTCGTCATAGAGACGAGAAGTCTCGTACTAGAATGACATGCTGTGACGGCCATGTTGGTTGAGCCAAGGGAAATAACGTCTGATGCCATTGCTGTGACCCTATAGTAATCCATGTCAAATCTCAACACATGCAGTTTGTCAACTCTAGGGAGAGTCCACCACACAACCCCATGACAGCACTAGGGTCAACCCGTACTAAGTCAGTACCTATCCGCTTCGCACTACATGATAAGTAACAACCCTTCTTTAGTATGTAATAGCAACTGCCAGCCCAAACGCCCGAATGCACATCGCGCAAAGCATCACGGGACGGCAGTCCACCTCCCATAACCGTAAAAGCCCCTCCTCTCCAAAATTCAGTCATTGACATGTTCATTATGTAACTGCCAGGATTCCTAAACAAGCAGACGACACACTTATCATGCACTCCGGTGACCCCTCACGACGTTGTCACGTATAACCTGTGACGTCACGTCAAGCAAGGACGTTGCTCTCCCCCGCTCCTTAGTACTAAATAACGTATAGTCCTTAGGCCTACTTATCATGTAATAAGGAGTTGCAACTTAGAACATAATAACGTGTAATCTTTCTTTGTATATAATAAAATATTACTACATAAATAGTAGTCCGGTGTCAAAGCAGAACCGGGCTATTATTTATGTAGTAAAGAATTAGTACTTGATAGCGCATAACCCTTCCTTATTATGTAATAGCAAATGCGACCTGAGCTGCACACTCTATACTACTTCCGTGTGATGACCTTAGCTATATGGATGATTCCCACAACGTGGCTTTTACGAGGTATGTTCAGGGTTTTCCATCGCCTTTAAGTTAAGGCATAGTGTGAAGTAGACAAATCCGTCGTCATATAATTGCAATATCGTTGAGTACGCCGTTAAACCCTAATCAAACAATCAAACAAATCGCCATCAGTTGAGACGCATGGGTGATGTTGACGAGGTTACTTTCCAGTTTGCCACAAATTACAGAAAGCAGTCATCATGTAAGTGAAATAGCCTTGAGCACTGGGTATACGATATTCTTCGAAGCTCCTCGAGATCTTTTGATTTATGTCTTGGGCGAATGAGTAAAATGCCATCATTAGGCCTCAAACATTCACACATGGCAATCGTAACTACTCATTTATACACAAAATCCTGATTAACCTCTGTGGAACTCTCCAGGCTTATTTCTGCCGCCTGATGAATTTGTTTCACATTACCTCCCTCGGTTGGAGATATGGATCATTGGGCTAATTGCTGACTTGTCTATCTGTGTTTCAGGAAGCAAGGGTTACCCGAGGACGTGTCGTTCATGTCAAAGCTAATTAACCATCTCACAGGACTATTACAGCCATACTTTTCAGCAAAATAATACAGATTAAACTTGTCGCTGAGGAGACCTATAGGTTAATCTGTTCGATCGATATCGTTACTTTACAAAATACGTTATTCTCAAAGTGTTTTGGCGCTTTACACACTGGTTGACGGCAAACGCTGGACCCGCATTGGCCAATTCGACCGTTTACATTTCATCAAATACGTATCCACATACTTAACAAATCGTGCAAAGATACAAAGATATAAACAAAATTAGTTCGATGTTCGATAACCATATTGAATGAATTCCTGAAACTGGCAGATTGGAAAAAAAGGTTAATGAATGCACTTAAACGGCCATAGTGCATGGTCTGTTTACACTGTCCACTGGGTGCTTAATGACTCGTACATTTACAATCAAATATTGCCGCTAATGCTTATTTCCGGTGTACATGATAACACTTTTTGGTTTTTAATGATAATATCTAGTTGTTTTTTTACTGAATCATGTCTTCGTCTAGCCGAAAGGTTTGAATTAATTTGATTCGAGTATTGTATCTGGAAATCAACACAACTGTCATAATTATAGATTTGTAGGGGGAAATGGAGAGGTTGCTTCCGGTTGCCCTGGTGCTCTCAGAGCTGATGGGCAGCATGAAGCCTATATTTTTGTTACGTCTTTGTATTATGTCCTGTGATTGTCTTGTATTTATCCTGTCTTGTCTTCGCTTGTTGCCAGGGGCATCGGTGGTGGTTTACTTGACCCTTTGTGCTGGCGTTGGGATTGATTGAAGAGCCTATCACTATTATTTAGTGTTTAAAAATAAACTGCTTGTTCGTCTTGAAAGTGGTCGATATAATTGAACCCAAAGAGGAGCATACAATGTTCCTCGATACTGTCGTTATTTGAACCCGCAGTATACCTGTATATTTACGTGTCTTCTGTCTACAACATCATAAATTATTTAGAAATCATTTCATATAAACCACTTCACCAACAGAATAGGTGGATTTTTCTATTCTTCATAACCGGGAGTAATTAAAGCATGAATGTCCCACGTTAGCATCTTCAGTGTCACACAAGGTTCGTCGTTCATCGTAAACAGTTAGGATAAACTTTGTGTGTCTGTCTGGTAAGCTCTGTTAGCCGATTTAAATATACCTGTGAAGACCAGTTTTACCACCGACTGTCGGCATTTTCTGATCAGGTAACATAAGATATGTGGCAATGATAAGGGATCAGTCGTGTTGCTGGAAAGTCTGTTTTGACCACTTACTTGAACCTAGTGTTTAACTGAGTTCCCCGATAGAAGTTTAGTCACAGACGGCGATGTACTCTAATAGCTACTCAAGTACAATCATACAATTAGACGTATTTCGTTCTGTGGGAAACCATTTTCCTCTAGTGCAAATCAACACCACATACACATAACTGGCAACACCCTGACCGTATCAAGATGATCTCGACTACTGAGTACTGTTTCAGGAATTTTCTTATTTACAAGCAGTATAAACATATGTTATATTTTCAGCGGTAAGCATGCATGATTTATAGTAATATAAGACATAAATAAAGTACGTTACACGAGCCTATGACATCGTCCAACACCATGCATCCTGTTTTCTTATATCATTTAATTGTCTAGAATAATTTTTCATGCTGTATACAATTGGCTGTGAATCTGGCATTTTAGGAGATTAAGTCCAATCAGGTTTGCAACAAGTTTGTTTTACCACACTAAATTTTCGATATAAATTAAATGATCAACTTAGTCCTTTCATTAGCTAAAAAAAATATTTAAGTGCGATTCTAAGATATTAAATGCACGTGGATGTACGTTTTTTACATAAAGTTGATGCACTTTGTTTCAGGACTGCATAATTTCGACACCTCAAATAAAGCGGTCTGATATTGGTGGGTTTGCTGTAACCTATAACTGCGCACAGAAAGAGAGTATCACTTGACAGGGACGCAATTGTAGCATATTTTCCAAATCCAACCCACAATTTTCTTTATTTTTTAAGTAGGCCTACTGATAATTCCCAAGTTTTGATTGTATGATGTATATGCCTTTGCAACTTTTAAAAAGTCACAATAGTATAAACACGAAAAAATAAATTGCAGGATTCGACCCGTGTCTATAACAAGATACCATAAAACAAATGGATGCGTCAAATACCCTTTCTTAACTTTCGAAAGAAAAAGGCATCTTCAACGCTCATGCATAGTCTTGCCGGCAGGGATTTGTTCTATAGCTAGCTGTAGGTCGCGTAATGTTAATTCCATTTCCGGGTACAATTTATGTTTTACACCCAGGAACAAATAAAATGCTGATCAGAAAGATTGCTTTTGATTATTTATGAACAGATTACCAAGAATGTTCTCTGAAATCAAATGGAAGCGAAAAAAATGAAAATCTCCAATTCCGCATACGTTCCTATAAGTTGATATAACCAATCAAACAATATTTAAACAAGCGCCTGAAGGTTGTTAGCTGTTAACTGCTTAAATCAATCGCATGTTTAATAACTGGCTATATAAATAATTATATAGCTCACTATAAAAAAACACAATTTATCAACGCATAAAAAGGTGTGGCCTTTTCCTAGAGTGTAGTTTATATTATTGAGTGGTGATATTCATATTCATGCAAACCCAGCATTTCCAGAAAATACAAATCTCTTGGTAGTTGTGCATATGCTGACGAAGTACAAGTTATTAGTCATCTAAATGTTGTTCCTTTTTTATTTTTATTTTTTTTTTGCTTCAATTTGAACCGGACGTAAACTATGTTGATTTAAATGAGCAAGGCGCTTACACCGCTAACAATGCATAGATCAAATGTGTATAATGCTTCGTGTCCAACCCATTCGCTTTCACTCAGACTACCATACATACCTCTGTTGATAGATCTGTTAGCTTACCAAAAACTTTCCTAAGTGAATCTTATCAAATTTAATATTAAAGATTGTTCCAGAATTATTCTGCACTAGGCAGAACATTATTAAAGTGACTCGCTTATCTAAGACACATTTTCTCATTCCCTTCGATTGACTGAAGACCAGTTGATCAACTAATATTAACAGCATAGACATATAAACTTATATTACCTTGAGACCAGCATCTTGGGTAGACAGCTGGGGTAAATAATACTATTAGTGGACGCCCATAACGACTCCGTTATACAAAGTACTGATTAACCTCTGTGGAACGACAGAAGCTGATTGGTATCACACGGAGGAATTCCTTCAAATAGCCGTCCATTGTTCACGACATAGGCCTGACTTGTCTATCTGCATTTCAGGAAGCCAGGTTTATCCAAGGACGTGTCGCCCAGGTCAAAGCTAATTAACTACGTCCCGGGAATACAACAGTAATTCTCCTCAGCTTCATTCATACAGATTAATACTTCTTTGTGCAGACCAATTTTCTACAAGATCAATAGCATGTCATTATTTTAGCTGTTTTCAATGTGCTTGGGTGTTTTATTCCTGTGGTGAGTGGTCAGACCATTCAGGTCATATCACCACATTATTTAAATATTGTTGCAAAATCAGAATGAATAGATTTTGATTTGCATAATCTAAAACACAGCTTAATTTCAAATGAAACAAATAATCATTTGGAGCGGAAAGAGGTTTGTTGACATTGTCCGGTGGAGGCAAGCAAAACAAATCTATATTACGCTACACAGAGACTCCAGGTTGAATCCATGTGAAAACTGGCAAATTTTTCTTTCCATACAGTAAAATATATATTTGCCTGAATCAGATTACCTGAATAACCAAATTAATGAAACGTATCCTAGAAGAAGAAAAAACTAATTTATTGGCCCTATGTCCGTGTTTCCCGTAGAAAAAGTTTCGCTGAATTGTCTATGAAAATTTAGAGTCGCTAATTAGTCTGACACCGAGTTTAAACTCGAGCCGCCGCAGGCGTCGAGGGTTTTGACGAGGTGTCAATATGACGGCAGACGTCTTAACAACACCACAAAAAGACAGAAAATATAGATATCGCGCTGCTTTAAAAGTGACTCTTCCTAAATTCCCTCTTGTATGCAGAACAATAGTCTCAAAACAATTTAAAAAATAGGAAGTTACCTCCCCTGGCATCGCGTGCTGCCGTGACAACGCCATCAGGCTCAGTTGAGATGTAAAACAGCGAAAAACGCCACAGAAAAAGTCTTCCAAAACCGTTTTGGCTTATATTTTGATGCCATGGAATTATAGCGCTTGTGAAGCAGACACGTTTTAAACTATGTTCGCGAGAACCAAATTCCTATTCGGCTGTAAGTCTTATAAAATTGGGGAAAAACAATTTGAAGTGGAGACGGCCATAATTATTTGATTTTTTTTTTCTATTATCGAAAATTTGGTAGATGAACAATCGCACGACTGGATGTAACGTGTGTTTACCACATTGGGAATTGAAAATACCACAACACCACAAGTTTCTCTACGGATAATGAATTCATTAATTTAAAGTATACGCAGTTTTTGTCATTTGGTACGCTCATGCAGTACGAGTCTGTGAAGGGAGGGAGTCGGAACTGCGATAAACAAAGCGGTCATAGTTGTCTAATTAAGACCGCCGCTGAGCTGTCCTTGTTATGTCTAATTGCGCAAGACACGTTACCCGTGGAAGATTAGAATTTAACTCTGACATCAGTCTCTGATATAATCTAGGCATAACAATAATAGAGGTAATCGCCCCAATGCTGGCCGTCAAGTAGTAAATTGCAGTTAAAGCGGATCCAAAATCGGTCAATCAGTACGGCGATTCATTGCCCTTATTATAATTCAAGGGGTAATCACTCCGTGTTTTACCATTGGATTCGTGCATCTGCGATCGTTATCTCCCATTTGAACCACGTTTATCAAGATACCCAATATTCGCTTAGAAACAAGCCGAGCTATATCACAGCGGGCACGTTAGATAACGTTATTTGACTGATGACAAGATTGGTCATGTCCATTTAATCACCGGAATAATAGATGCGCCACCTCTCTGCACGTAATTACCTCCCTTTGGTGGTCATAACGGAAAACAAATAAACGGGAGTCTATCTAGAACATCATCTTCCTATGCAAGGGTCAGTATATGTAAGACGAGACTTCCACATTACTATCCCTTGCTGTAATTCGAAGGAAAAACGTGGACATTTTTTATTGGGCTATGGTAGAAGCACGTTGGCCAATCAAAAAGGCGTTTATACATTAAAGTTTACAAGAAACAAGCGTGGCGCCACTGCCAATTGACATGTATGTGATGACGTCAAGACTCGTTAATGGGGCTAATATCGTGCATGTACATTTCATATATAACCTACGTGTCATCCTGTGTTTAGACCGCCTCTTTCTTATTTTAAGAAAGACCCAATCTGATTGGGTAGAGTAAAGAGAGGTCACCCGAAAGTAGCTGTTGTCAACTCTAGATAACTCATGTTTTATCGCCAATGGAGGCAAGGTAAGAAAGAAAGAGAGGCTTAATGCAACGATCTTCTTTTCCGCCTTGCCTCGGGAAGATGATAGAAGATAAGATAATATATTGTCTTAAATAATTAATACCTCTGTGTCAGTATGATTACTTTTTTAGACAAATAAATTTTATATTTCGAAAAATATCCAGAACGCGCCTGTTGCTTGAGAATTTCAGGGCCTATGGGGCCACTGGACCCTCGTCTGATTTTTCACTGCGCCAGTGGGTCAGTAACGTTTTATCAAACACTACAAATAACTGATTTGTTGAAAAAGGCTTCTCACATCGCCATATATAGGCCTAGAGAGCTAAAAATTCAAGACTTTCCTAAAAAAAAATAAAATATGATATTAAAAGTTAACGTTAACCGTATTAATATAATCTGGTATTAGTATAGTATATAGGGATTCCCTTGGAATCAGCACTCCGTGAGTGTGTTGCTCGGCTAGCATGTTCTTACGGCAGCTGCACATTGTCCCATTCTATCGCATAACAGAGATTACATAATTAATAGTGAAACTCAGAAATATAAGTAGCAAATTCGCTCATTGAATACGAATGAAAGGTCGCTCAAAGAGGGTTGTAGAGCTGCATTTAAGCGTTACATTCAAGCTGGCGGTTCTGCAGTGTGTTTTGTGTTGTGAAAGTAACCGGTTTTGTGAACGTAAAGGCTATGAACCCACACAACAAAAAAGTTTTTGGGAAATGGGTTTTTTCCTGGCCTCATTGTGCTGGTTAAAGTGTGTCCCCCTGAACAAGAAAACTTTCTGAAAGTGGCTTATGAGATGTATTTCTATATCAATAGATATTGTTTAACTGAAATTATTGATTGTTTTACTTTCTCGTAAATCTTGTTTTGAAAACTTAGGCTACTACATGGGGTGTCTTGAAGAAAAAAGACGATGTCATCGTGTTTTCAAAGTATACAAATTATATTTTGGAAAAAAATACTCAAACATGTTGATTGTGACAAGTGTTGAATGTTAATCCAGCTAATTCATTACGTGTATATCCTAAAGTACCATGACTTTAAAATAGTATGAGTCAATAAGACGTGACGTGAGATATATTTCGGTAAGTTTCCTTCATGTGACCCTTGTTGAATCGTGTCGCGCAAACAGGAAATACACGATAACTATAACAAGGAAGGTAAGCCTATAAAATAATCATAACAATACTTAAGAGGTAATACGAAGAGCAAATTGCCCCAGGCAGTTATGTGTGTTATTATTGTATGATTGCCAATCAACACCAAATCATGGAAGTATTTAATAACAAAGGCGATTTAGAATCGCGTTAAACCCGGTGTAATGTTCTTATTAACGGCCATAAAACCCGGCCATTTGCTGCTATCAATGCTTAATGTCCACTAATATGCGAGCTATATATATGCCACAGATGTTACCGGACACTTCCATTCTTTTTTCAATGCCTTTACCAGCAATGTTCATTTCACTAGTTGTATCTAATGCGGCCCTACTGTTCCGAACGTGGCCACTTTTAGACTGACACAGAAAATAAACGAATTTATCGTTGATCTAAATAATAGAAAGAATATTGCACAGAGCAGTCTGAAACCCGCAAATATTGCTTTCATCAATAGTGGAAAGAATGTCTCATATATAATTGTGTGATTATTTTTCATCCCTCACTCCGGCAACATATAGTAGTGGTTTCTAATCACAGCAAACCATGGAACCCAAAACCGACGTACGGGAAATGTCGAATATAGGCCGACATTCCAATATCGGGCTCCCCGACAAACGTGCATAGCAACAAAAAAACTGACGGAATTGTTTTCTAAATCATGACAACATACAATATTCATTGGCATAAAGTCATAATAAGCGAAAAAGTGCAATCAAAGTACAGTGTAAAATCCCAGTCACTCAAACACAAACAGTATCAACCAAAGTCTGATGACCATTAACAGGCTCTCCGTCATTCTCGTGTACACTCATGACAGGTGACTTGATGACCATTAACAGGCTCTCCGTCATTCTCGTGTACACGCCTGACAGGTGACTTGATGACCATTAACAGGCTCTCCGTCATTCTCGTGTTCACTCCTGACAGGTGACTTGATGACTATTAACAGGCTCTCCGTCATTCTCGTGTTCACTCCTGACAGGTGACTTGATGACCATTAACAGGCTCTCCGTCATTCTCGTGTACACGCCTGACAGGTGACTTGATGACCATTAACAGGCTCTCCGTCATTCTGATGTACACTCCTGACAGGTAACTTGTAAGCTGTTGTTCGTGCTACAATGGTTGAGAGTAAAAGTTTAAATATCTCCACCTGGAGCGTGATAAAACCTGAACAAATATACTCACTCGATTCGCACCCTGGCGAATGAGTGAAATAATCACCAAATAATGTAGATTATTTCCAAAATCCCATGTTACGCTTTGCTACTGAATGAAACAAATTTCTCCATTTGCACAACCAGCATTTCAGTGTTTACAGTGGAGAATACTTCCAACGTGTCAAGTCACTATAACATTGCGGGCAATATCGCATCATACGGCCCATAACCTGAATAGATGCAAAGAATAGGGATACATTTAAAAGAGATATTATATCACGAATTACTGTATGAAACCCATATCAAACAATCAAGGTACAAACAAGCATTGAGGAAAAGATATTTAACTGGCAAGACATTTATCTAATTGACACAACTGGCTTTAGTGACGTATAACCTGTAATCAAACAGATTCATCCAATAGAGAATAATGTCGAATAAGTAGGGCATTTCGATATTTGACAGTCGAATGTGCAATATTGTGCTCCCCGACATTCGATTGTCGAACGCATGCACCGTTATTCCGTCTTCAAATATTAGTGAGTCTTTTATACATAGTATAACAGTAAAGAAGTTCAGAAATCGTTCAGCAATGCTCAAAGATTAAAATAGAGTTGGATTTGAATCCCTGGTAAAGACAGGAGTAATATCGTTTTTCGGAGTTGTAGCTGTAATTCGTAATTACAACTTGCCAGTGGTATATGTTATTCATGACTGGCCAGGCATGATAAATGTATATAGCCCAATGAGGAGTTGCTTTATAAGAAACTATATAAGGCCATGTCAACAACGACACCGCTTTAATCACGTGTGTTTTATAACCACTGCCAGAAGTTTTTATACGGGAATTATGCAGCACCAGCTAGGGCACTGGCTTAATTAGTATTCAACTTGAAGAGTGGCTGTCCAACATTTGTCAGTCTTTATAACTTATATATGATTTTAGCTTGACACTAATAACAAGCTGTCCCCTTCATTCAAATATAATCAGTTATCGAACATAGAAAATTGTTTGTTATGGTAATCCAACAGACACGATAGGATCTCAGGAAACGGATTTTTAGATAACGTCAGTAAAAATATTCTCCGCTTTTAAAAATCAAGTAAGGGTATTCAACAATGGGAGCCGAATAGTTCAAAATAAGCAATCGAGACAGGATCTAAAAAATAACGTTATAGTATTAAACAATCGAACCTGAATAGTTATAAAAAGAAAATGGCGATGGAGAATATTTATACAAACTAACACTCTGATAGTTCAGGAAGTAACTCCATCTTCATTGATAGCGCCAGAGGAATAACGCACTCGCGAATGGATGATTCCGGAAGTTACTCCACCTTCATCCAGTGATAGATAGCGCCAGAGGAATAACGGACTCGCGAATGGATGACTCCGGAAGTTACTCAACCTTCATCCAGCGATTGATAGCACCAGAGGAATAACGAACTCGCGAACGGATAACTCCGGAAGTTACTCCACCTTCAACCAGCGATTCATAGCACCAGAAGAATAACGGACTCGCGAATGGATGACTCCGAAAGTTACTCAACCTTCATCCAGCGATTGATAGCACCAGAGGAATAACGAACTCGCGAACTGATGACTCCGGAAGTTACTCCACCTTCAACCAGCGAATGATAGCGCCAGAGGAATAACGCTCTCGCGAATGGATGACTCCGGAAACTATACTCCACCTTCATCAAGCGATTCATAGCGCCAGAGTAATAACGCTCTCGCGAATGGATGACTCCGGAAGTTACTCCACCTACATCCAGTGGTTCATAGCACCAGAGGAATAACGAACTTGCGAATGGATGTTCTATGAAACGGAGAAGTCTATAATTGTAAGTCAAGCAGGACAGGGTTAACTTTATATCTTTATGCCTTATAGCACTGTTGCAACTCTAAATGAAAAAACGAGGAGATATGAAAAAAATTTCATTTACTGTCGGAATCCTCTGAGGACGATAAAAGAAAAATATTTCATTTAGTGTATGCTTGCGTGCTAACTTAAATTTTGTTTTCATTTAGCGTCAATTTCAGCCAATGAAAATTGCAATGTCAGCGCATGAAAAACTTCAATGCACTGATTTGTTGCAAATATCCAACTAGCTTAAATGTTCAATGAATTAATAAGATCAATTTAAAAAGAGAAGAATATCCTCTGTACGGATTTAACACATGCAAACCAAATACAATGTGAGTTAAATTTAATTTGTACGGCCATAACAGACGAATAGATTACCCAGGAAACCGCTGGGGAGAGGTTATATAGTTTAGTTGACATAGAGGATCGGATCTGGTATGATAAAAATGAATGATTCTCGATTTGTTATGTCTTTCTACTGGAATAACTCGTCTTTACATCCAATTGTCATGCTCATCACGGTAGCATTTTCTTCTGAAATTTGATTATGAATAATTTAGTAAAGGAAACACGGAAATTGAACTCGTCATAATTAGAGTCTAGTTGATTAAGTCGAAATCCAAATCACGTTATTCGCGAGAACCACAAATACATTTTTGATCTTTACATTCAATGATCATTGTATTTGGCTGTGAATAAGTCTGATGATGCTATAGAATGAATCATAAAGAAGACACTTGAATAAACTAAGTGTAATTCAGCTAACCTCATTGATTTAAGTTAGCCTCTTGTATCTCAATATTTGCTGGTGAGGAGGGTTTTGATTCAGAATTACGAATGTATACACTCGTCCACTGTGACACAAGAATCCAGATAAAATTCTATTTGTGGGTTATAGTTTTTTGTCACCATTTCTCAATGATTCGGATCTTTTTACAATATGATGTATAGTTGCGTAATTATAAAAAAAAATCGTCTTCTCATTATGTTTAACTTGTTTTATTCAGCGATCTGATTGAGTTACCTAAAAACATACTCCCTTACACAATATCTGCACGGAGACAAATCTAATTTAATTCAGTTAATCTACAACAGAGATGCCACCAATTAAAAAATCCCATGCTTTCGTAAAATTAAGTTAATGTTTTTAACGAACCCATTTTAGATAACGTAATCCTATCAATCAGAACTCTTGGGAACTCAGTCTAACAGAGTAGCTTCATTGATTCACGTAGATACTTGATAATAACAAGACTCTATTTTGTGTAATAAAATAAGGTAGATTATCCCCAAATAGATCTACGACTTATGTATTGGGTATTGAAAAGGAATCTATTGTTTCAGAGCTTGCGTCCATTGTTTTGAATATATTAAATGTGTTCACCTAAATTGTTCCATAAAACAAAGGTTGACGCTATTTAGTTCAGGATTATTCTGTTATTGATAATATCTCAGATAAATAGTAATGGTAAATCTGATCTGATGCATGTAGACCCTTGCTTTGAGAAGATTATAAGAAGACGGATAGCAGTCAGCTGGCTATTTACTCGTGACGTCGAAGAGTGAAAGGTTGATATTGAAATTCACAGATCATATAAGTTTTGTCAGACTTTAAAATCCTTTGCCGTCTTGCCTTGAATTGCTTTCATTTGATCAACATTTTAAAGAATATCGAATTGAAAGGAACAACATATGATATAAATATTTCATCCTTTACAGACAAAAACCGCAACAACAAAAATTGTTTATACGGTTGTAACTGTATGATCTTGGTAGATGAAGGGGTTACCTTAGAAACCAATGTTGAGAAGTGATAACTAAGATCAGGCTCTAGTGAAATGGCGATGAAAAAAAGACTTCTTGATTTTTTGGAAATCTCTGAACGCCGTCGACACGCTTATTCCAGAGTATATATATTTGTCTGCTTCATCCAGAAAACACATGCCGTTTTTACTCGATCTGAGAAACGATAAAAATACGTGTTTTCGGGCAATATGTAAAATTCTTTTTTTTCTGTTTATGAGCATGATCTGGCTTTAAATTAGCCGGATCTGGTACAGGATGCTGTATTCATAGGTCTGCATGTGTCAATCATCTTATGTATGCCGATGATGTATGCCTGATGACCACGGTTGCAAAATCTCTCTAATCACTATTGAGTATTTTCAGAGAAAATGCTTTAGAACAAGATATATTATTTTCACTGTAATAAATCCAAATGCATGTTTTATGTGTTACCACCATCAGAATCTGAAGTATCGTGTAATACATATCTCGGCCTTGTACATACAGTCGATCTTTTCTTATACTGTAGATATTGAGTGACAGCAGCGTAAACTGTGTGTCTGGGATAATGTTTTGCGCCGGAAATCCGCGTGTGAGCGTTTTTCACCAAGGAAGCATAGTTTAACACCTATTGTACCATGTCTATTATTTTGTTATCATCTGTGGTCTGTTTACTCCAATAAACAGGCCACAGATCTCGTCAATTGACAACATCGACGGGACAGGTCTCATCAATTGACAGCATCGACGGAAAAGAAGGGTACTTTGTTGTTCGAGATTGACATGCATTGAAGACGTTCATAATGACGTTGAAATGTCCTTATCAAATTATTATTGTTGACTTAATCGATCAATGATAACTGGAACGCAGCTCAAGTTTCTCTTTTTCTTCAGCAAAAAAGCTTTTCTCACCGTCGTCTTGGAAATAAACCTTATCGATCTATGTGTATGGGTATGCACATAGCCAAGTGGAGAGTGTGTGCAACAGCCTACATATTAGGTGAGGTGTTCTATGTAACGTAGACATCTATTTACTGACTGTAACTCAATCAAGACAGGGTAAGATCTCTGCTTTATGCCTTAGAGCACTGTGGACAGAAAAATGTACATGCCTTAAGCTGGGATCGAACCTCTGACCTTTGACTTTAAGGGAGAACACGCCACAGAATGAACCATAGAGGCTCGTCATAGTATCCCCCGAATTGACAGTATTTAATAGACGGTAAGAACAAAACACAAACCGATACTCGGTTTGAACTTTGACATATTAAAACCAAATTTACGTTAAAGTACCATGCTTATCAGAGTGGATTTTTCTTCTGATATTTGATTATAAATAATTAGTAAAGGAAACATGGAAATTGAACTCGTGATGAAGTCTCACTCCAATTCACGTTATTCGCGAGAACCACAAATACATTTTTGATCTTCCCTTCCAATGATATTTGTATTTTACTGTGAATAAAACTGATGGTGCTATAGAATGATTAACTTATAACTAGAAAGAATCTTGTATCAAATGATTATTATAATTCAAGTTAACCGCGTTATCTTAAACCAATATTTTCGTGTATACAACGGAAGAGATGTTACTACTTAACTTCATATGAAGTCTAACCTTTAGAAAAATAATTTTAAATCAAGCGACATGCTTATATCTCAATATTTCTGCATATTCCATGGAAGAAATAAGTTCATTCGAGATGTTACAACTTAACTTCACTTGTAGCTTAATTTCAAATAACCCCCGTCTCTTTCAGTGAGTGAGACTTTTATTCAGAGATGTGAATTTATATATTCGTCCAGAATGTGACTGAGAAAAACGTCACGGTGACCAATCAATACACGTACAGTCTTGTGAGAGACTTCCGTTAAATGTTGCCAAAGAATGTAATTATCCCTTCATTTCTCAAAGGGCTGGCACGGTGCAAGACTTCTTCGTAAACCCCAATCAACAAACACAAAAAAACAGATTTAAGCCGCTTTCACGCAACTGAAAAGTTATTTCAATCATAAATGTCGAAGAAAAGTCGCTTGATTAACACGTGACTGACATTTACAGGATTCAAAGAATTAACGGTGAAGGCTGTACACTTTCGGTAGATAGTTAAGATGGAATAAAGACCCTTTTAACGACAACAACATACCACTCTATCGGGGCATTAACTGCTGTCTAATCAGTCAATGACACCGTTAACATAATTCATGTATAGCCTCTACTGCAAAACGTTCATGCCTTTTTTTTTTTCCTTTTTTTTTTGCTTCGAAAACGTATATATACGTACATTGTTTTTTTTTTAGATATATGCATGAATGGATGGTGTGACAGACGACTTTCTGAATAAACTTTATCCGTTAAATAGAATAACGTGGGAAAGAATATACAATCTTAGCTATATTGTTTATAAACTTCCATGCTTATTGAATACAATATTACCAAGAACAGAAGATGTGCTAAACTATTGTATATAGACCACTGCGGAGGC
>JAVFBX010094582.1:0-16324 GCA_034783855.1 Mopalia kennerleyi | reverse complement strand
GGAAATAACTGTGTCTGGTATTTTTATTGCCATTGTGGTGATAACAAAAATAGGTCGGATTCCTTATACAGCTTACATATATTTGCTATATATTGTAAAGATACAGACGAAAATGAAAGTAACTATTAAAGCTCTCCCAAAGTTTCAGGGGTTAAAATCCTTGGTTTGGTAGGCTTCTGCTAATTATTGGATATTTGTCGATTGGTTGTTATTATTACCATTGGTCGAAATTAAACGTCAAAGCCAAATGAATAGTTATCGGAATCCTTCCTATATAGCTGTCGCTACAGCTCTAGTTTTGTATTTCTTCCCCTATTTTTTTTTTGTGTCACACACTTTATAATTAAGATAAAAACAATTATTTTTTTCAATAATGTATTTTATTACTATCAAACACTTACAAGCCAGATAACCGTGGTGGGTATGCAGGTTTGTACTAAATTTATCTGACCTCGAGTCCGATATCGCGGTTAACCTAACTTAACCAAATCACCACGCGATGAATATTGGCCAATGAGTAATCAGAAAATAGGATATACTGATAATGTAGTAAAATTTTCTGCCAAGAAAGGTTCAGATAATACATTTATTTCGTTGTTAGGATAGTTTCTTACCGCCCTATGGTGCATCCATTCGCTGGGTTTTCCAACAAAGCAATCTTCCAAAGCCACCCTAAATGCAGTTTCTGCCGTTTTTACCACAACACATTGGAGGGAGGTGCGGAACTGTCGTGATCGAGTCAATGAGAATCCCTTTATAAATGAGAATGATAACAGTTCACTTAATGACGGTCATGTGTAATGTATAATATAGCGTTTTATCATACAGATTCTTACATAAAGAAAAGGAGCTGAAATGTGACCCGACATTTCTACATGAGTCACATGCCGCAAAATTGACGAATTGAGTTACATACACCATTGGAAATCAGAATGTTGGAGAGTTCACATGATACCAAACTTGTTTAATAATCTCACAAATTGACGGAATTATTACATTTTAGTACAGAAACTTTTGCTTTTCGAAATAATTTTTTTTTTTTTTTTTAGAAAATCATCTTGGAAGTTGTGGTTATGAAGTCTATAGCAACCAGTGTCCTATAATGATACAAACAATAAACAAAAGTTGCTGGTTACAAGATGAACAAACTACAAGTTCTATCCAAAATGTATAGATATTTCCCGTTTAGATATGGACAAAAATAAATTTTAATTGATGTGAGATTTCGGAATCTTCAAAACTGTAATAAAATAGGCTTTTTTATATCTCAAATTGGAATGTGATCGGAATAACTGTGAAGATGTATGATAAACGAAGGTATTTATTTTAGTTTTTTAAGAAAACGTCATTTTCACTTAAGTTTAAATGATAAAACACAGACTCGATCACGAGTGTGTCGGGTTGATTTTTGAAACTATGTTGGTACAAAATGTGTTTGTCTCTTAGAGTTATCTTCCCATTTATGGAAGTTAACGAAAAAATCATTACTTCAAAGAAGCCGTGTAAACATGAAAATATCCCACGTCACATTCTGCATATTTGTTTAATAACACGCTGCAATAAATTAATGAATGTACAAATATAAGCAGCCATTATGTCACGTTCCGCACATCAATAGTCAGCAGTGTTTGGAACCATAATAAACCAGAGTCTCTAATGGGCTATGTTTTCTAATTGATTTAACAACAATAATTCATTTTTTTTATTAATTAATTAAAGTATTATTCTGTGGTGGTTAGCTAGTGATTGTAACAAAATTAAAGTTATACCATATCCAGAGTAAACTTTATGATGATTTATACAAATCCCAAGTTTCGGTCATGACGTGTTGAGTGGAAAAACTCGAGACAAAAAAAGAATACCTCTGGAACCACCTGTAAGTTGAGCCTATATTATATATCTCAGTGGTGATTATATAATAAAATAGCGTAATTATAAACACCTATCCCATAGTCATTAAAATGTAGGATAGATCTCTAAAGATCTGGATTTATTGTTTGTCGATAATGCTGAAGACCCAAGCAGTTTGTTACGAAGTATTTTGTGGCTGACAGCTGTGGAAGACCACTATCTAAACAACATTGAATTTATTCTGGTTAAATAGAGTTGTGTTGCTGTTTGGGCCAAATATAGGGAGTACTTGCCGAAATTTACCCTTGAACACGGCGGAAGACACAAATCTTCTGTCAAAAGTTTTATCACTCTAATACTAAAACGATTCTATGAAAGGTTCTGTGTTTCAGTTTCATTTCAGGTTTACTTGTCGTCTTAAGTTTATGTGATTCATTTGTCAGGCTTATACACGCAAGAACAGACCGTATACTAGGCTAACATGGCAGTCATTCACCCAATACTAGGCTAACATGACAAACATTCATCCAATACTACGCTAACATGAAAGTCATTCATCCAATACTAGGCTAACATTTCAGTCATTCATCCAATACTAGGCTAATATTTCAGTCATTTATCCAATACTAGGCTAACATGACAAACATTCATCCAATACTAGGCTAAAATGACAAACATTCATCCGATACTAGGCTAACATGACTGTCATTCATCCAATACTAGGCTAACATGACAGACATTCATCCAATACTAGGCTAACATTTCAGTCATTCGCCTAATACAAGGCTAACATTGCAGTCATTTATCCAATACTAGGCTAACATGACAGTCATTCATCAAATACTAGCCTAACATGACAGACATTCATCCAATACTAGGCTAACATTTCAGACATTCATCCAATACTAGGCTAACACTTCAGTCATTCATCCAATACTAGGCTAACATTGCAGTCATTTATCCAATACTAGGCTAACATGACAGTCATTCATCCAATACTAGCTTAGCATGACGATCATTCATCCAATACTAGGCTAACATGACAGTCATTCATCCAATACTAGGCTAACATGACAGCTATTCAGCCAATACTAGGCTGACATGACAGTCATTCATCCAATACTAGGCTAACATGACAATCATTCATCCAATACTAGGCTAATATGACAGTCATCCATCCAATACTAGGCTAACATGACAGCCATTCATCCAATACTAGGCCAACATGCCAGACATTAATCCAATACTATGCTAACATGACAGTCATTCATCCAATACTAGGCTAACATGACAGTCATTCATCCAATACTAGGCTAGCATTTCAGTCATTCATCCAATACTAGGCTAACATGACAGTCATTAATCCAATACTATGCTAACATGACAGCCAATTATCTTGTACTGGGCTAACATGATAAATCATTCAGTCAATCAACTATTTCTGTAAATTGTTCGTCTGATTTTAATATTGAGTCCTATTCCAGTTGGTGAAAAAGTTAAGGTAGACAACTAATATAACGGTATTATTTTTGGTGACAAATCATAAATTTTCAGCAAGTCATACCGGAGTATATCCGAGTAAAACTGATGTCGCTGAATCAGAATCAGGCAGACATTTTTCCCTTACCTGTGATGCCAGTTTAAATGTGCACGGTTTAGTCTCTAGAATGTCATCAGCTTGGAATAAATAGCCATGGTTATCAAGGCAAATAGAGCCGTCTTTATTCGATACCTGGAACACAAAAGCAGTCATTAACGTATTGTATGAAGAAATAACTTTTTCTTTATCAGAAATGTTTATTTGACATCTTCGTTTGTCGGAAATACAGAGGCAAAGACGAGATTGACTGATTGATTCATTGATTGATTTATTGCTTGATTGATTGGTTGATTGATGGATTGATTGACTGATTGGTTGATTGATTGAATGGTCAACTGTCTGACTAATCCATCGATTGGTTGATTGGTCGACTGTCTGACTGATCCATCGATTGGTCGACTGTCTGACTGATCCATCGATTGGTTGATTGATCAACTGTCTGACTGATCCATCGATTGGTTGATTGGTTGATTGGTCGACTGTCTGGCCGATCAATCGATCGATCGACTGTACATGCATGGGGAAATGATGGTATGATATATGAAGTTTTAGTTTGTCGGAAATACACAGTCAAAAAACTACTTATAAATATTACTCACGGCTCCCCATGCGGTGGCGTTCTCAGGAAATACCGTCAATTCTGGCCAAATGTTATGAAGAAACCATGTGAAGTTCTGACAATGAAGTTTTGATTTCAATTCCAGTCGCTTGGAGAGGTCACCTGGATCCATAATCTGAGGATGGGATGAAAGATGGACCGTTATGATTTATTTTTCAGGGCTGGTTGTGAATATTTTCGCACAGCGTTTTAGCCTTTATACCCTGGACAATTATATCCCAGATCTTGGTTAGCGAATGTGAATTCACGCTTATTACTTACTAGTTACATAAGGTTGTTACAATTACTGCTATCTACAAACTATGATTGATATAATTTCTTTTTTAAATGTTCACAAACCGTTTTAATAACTATGGAGTCAAAACAACTTGTCGTGTGTATTGTCAAGATATATTAAACCTGTATGAAGAAGAGAAAAGAAAGAGCCTGAAACAATAGCTCAGTGCACTTTCCTCAACGAGCTATACCGTATATTGCTATATAGGTTCGACCACTTTTTCCTAAACTATTTTAAGGCATTTTAAAGGTGTTTAAAATTTAAATACAAATGACCAACCTTCATTTCCGGAAAATGGTCATAAACGATATTTTTATGAATTGGTTCCATCCAAACCTCGACTGCTCGTTTATAATTGTACATCTCTGTTTCCCGGCGGCCTTTCGGGAAGGAGTAGGGCTGAGTTCTGGCGATGTGTCCAATATGGGAACAGGGTAAATGAAGCATTCTTCCCCCACACATCCATACCTAACGATAGAAATACTGTGTTACATATTTATCACTTACTCAACGCGTTTTAGCGGTATGGTGAAGATCATACATTTATTCGGCCAAACCTACCTAGGTTTGGCCGAATAAATGTATGATCTTCACCATATAGCTATAGCTGTGCCTAAGATATGTCACTTATATGACGACGATGTAATGCAACAGTAAATAACCAGATCAACATTTCCATAAAATATGTTTTTAGCTCTGTTTCAAAATTAATGTTTCTCTAGCAAAGTAGGATTAAGCTGGAAACATGCCGACCCTAAGCCAGAGGGTTCCTCAGTTTTAAGTATCATTTCATGACCTGTTCTTACCCTCCAGCCGAGTTCAATGTTTTCTCCTCCCCAGGTTTCCATTCCATCGTCATAAGCTCCGATTTCATTAAAATACTCGCTGTGTACAGCGAATCCTGTACCTACTGTGATCACTCCTCTGAAACCAGCGAAAGATATCCAGTTATTTGTGTGATACTTTTAGCTGGATATACTCACGGGTTTTTTTAACATGAAGACGGTTCCAGTTTGACAGGTGAATAAGCATTTCCATCTAAACTATATGTTTTATAGCTGCAATAAAGCTGCAAGCAGTGTAGCTACAGTGCATGTCCATTCGTCTCTTATTATAGTGTTGATTGATTTATTGAATGATTGATTGACTGCTTTTATGATTTGTTGGTTGGTTGGTGGATCAGTTTATTTATTATTGATTGATTGATTGATTGATTGATTGATTGATTGATTGATTGATTGATTGATTGATTGATTGATTGATTGATTGATTTATTCCAATTATTAAATAACACTTTCGTAAACAAATTATACAGCCAGGCTGTATGTCTGAGCTTACTCTTTTGGTTGATCTTCGGAAAGCTGCCAAGTCTTGTCTCGTCTGAAAAACGTCTCGAAGAAAGTCAGCCTCCAGTCAAAGCCGTATCGGGTTTGGTAATTAAAGTGAAACTTATACTCAAAATTCTCAGAATCAATATAGTCCAATGTTCCCAGGGCCACAGTCCTGCGGTTCTGTTTGATTTCATACAACAATGGTTCTATCCTGTGAAGTTATCAGTTAAAGCAGCATATCGGTAACAGAAAAATTCAACACTATACATGGGTTAAAGATTTGTGGATCAGATTACAAACATTTGAATTATCACAATATATTCATGCGGATTAAATCCCCAGCAAATATGCTGTGTTTAATTGACCGGAATGTAATGATTTAAAATAATACAATAACTAACTAGAATGCTGTGGCGTAGAATATTGCAATAGCCTATAAGAATGCAATAAACCAGTAAAAGGCAATAGCCTAGTAGATTACAATAGCATACTAGAATGCAATAGCATAGTAGATTGCGATAGCCTATACTAGAATGTATTAGCCTACTAGAATGCGATAGCCTACTAGATTGTATTAGCCTACTAGAATACAATAGCCCACAGAGATGAAATCACATACTTAATAACAGGCCAAGAATGCAATAGCCAACAAGAAAACAATAGCCTACTAGAACTCATTAGATCACTAGATTGCAATAGCATAATAGCAGCCCAGAAGAATGCATTAGCCTAGTAAATTACGATAGGCTACTAGCATGCATTAGCCAACGAGAATGCAATAGTCTACTAGAATGCAATGGTCTACTAGAATGCAATAGACCACTAGATTGTAAAAAGGTACTAGGCTGCAATAGATTACTAGATTCCAATAGCCCACTAGAACCCAATACCCTACTAGAATGCAATAGCTAAATAAAACGCTGAAGATACTAATAGCCTACTAGAATGCAACAGCCTAGTAGAACTCAATAGGCTACTAGATTACAATAGCCAGCTAGAATTCAACAGCCCAATATAACACAATAGGATACTAATAGCCTGCTAGAATGCCACAGCCAACTAGAATGCAATAGCCTATTGGATTGCAATAGTCTGCTAGAATGAATTAGCATAGTAGTGTACAATAGCCTACTAGAATGCCACAGCCTACTATAATGCAATAGCCTAGTAGATTGCAATAGTCTGCTAGAATGCAATAGCCTAGTAGATTGCAATAGTCTGCTATAATGCAATAGCCTAGTAGATTGCAATAGTCTGCTAGAATGCAATAGCCTAGTAGATTGCAATAGCCTACTAGAATGCAATAGCCTAATAGAATGCCACAGCCAACTAGAATACAATAGCCTACTAGAATGCCACAGCCAACTAGAATGCAATAGCCTAGTAGATTGCAATAGCCTACTATAATGCAATAGCCTAGTAGATTGCAAGTACCTACTGGAACGCAATGATTAACCAAGTGAAATGCATGTGTTAATCTACTATAATACAATATGGTATACCGGCAGTAATGCCATAATGTGTTGACCTTTTTAATGTAAAAGCCATCTGGACAAAACGTAGACCAATACACATGTGTTGACAAATATATAGTACAATGTGGTAACCTACGGTATGTACTAATGGGTCCACCTACCAGAATGGGTTGACCTCCATGTGACTATCAAAGATGACGAGCACTTGACCTGTTGTTTTCTGCCAACCTATAAGCCTTGCCTTTGTCAGACCAACTCTATTTTGCAATCGTATCAACTTCACCAAGTCTTTTGGAAACATCTTGTCAACATACTGATCCAGGGGATCACCAAGTTCAGCTGTAATAATCATTACAAGGTTAATACACGGATAGATGGACGTATGGATGTATGTATGTATGGGTGTATCGATTGATTGATTGATTGATTGATTGATTGATTGATTGATTGATTGATTGATTGATTGATCGATCGATCGATTGCTTGATTGATTGATTGATTGATCGATCGATCGATTGATTGCTTGATTGATTGATTGGTCAATTGGCTGACTGGTTGGTCAATTGGCTGACTGGTTGGTCAATTGGCTGATTGGTTGGTCAATTGGCTGATTGATTGACTGACTGATAGATCGATTGGTTGATTGATCGACTGTCTGGCTGACTAATCGATCAATCGATTGATTGAGTGACTAGTTGTTCGATTAGTTACTTGATTGCTTTATTAATTGTTTAATTCATCGATTGATTTAGGAGGTTGTCGGTCTAGTCGGTGGAGTTGGTTGGTTGGTCGGTCGGCGGTGGGTCGATCCTTCATTGATTAATTGGTTATTTGACAAACTGGTATAGCGACAAGCTTTCACAATGCTTATTTAAATAAGTGAAAGGCAGGCTGGTTGTTCTACCCGTGTTATCCACTCACGCATGTCACTGGCATCGTCGACCAATACGATATCTCGTAACAGATGACGGGGTGTTCTGTTGATGATGCTGTAAACTGTGCGCAGTAGAATTGACGGCCATTCATTATGAAAGGGTATGACGACACTGGCTGTAGGCAGGTCATGTGGGTATTTCAGTTGTTGACACCTGAAATGTAAGATATATATTGATTTTCTTGGCAGTTCTACTGTAATGAGTGATTAAACTCTAATTATTAACAATAATTGTGATACTTCGATGCAAATATATAATGTTTGAGCCACAAATCCTAAATTATGTATGTATGTATGTATGTGTGTATGTATGTAGGTGTGTATGTGTGTATGTATGTATGTATGTATGTATGTATAATGTCTGATATAATGAGTAATGTTCATATGTTAATCTTCATCCTATATTCATCCCAAAATCATATATACTTAAAGTTGAAAATAACTTATCGTTAGCTGTAAAACTATGGAAAATACATGTATATTGGGTAGGCGTTGACTATGCAGCAGGGTCAGAAAATTAACATGCGACTATTTAAAGGTTGTCATAATATATTCAGGCGCAGTGCAATAATTCGATCTATGTCAAAGGTCAGGACTGTAGATTGCATTGCTAAACTGCCTATAGATAACATGGGGTGAAAGATAGAACAAACAAAAATGAACTTAATCCTACATGACATATATATAGTTTGTTAAATGATATCGAAGCTGTTTTTAAAAAAAATTGTGTATTTAGGTTGAGGATCTTTTATTAACCTGCCGATACCAACATTAAGTATTTTATTGAACGACGGACATTTGAAGCCGCGTCGTTTGAGTATGCATTCATTTCATGTCATTTTAACTGATTTTATTCAATTGTAAAATATGAGAAGATATTTTGAACATGAACGACACGAAGGTCTACATACAAATGAGGGCTTTTCATTCAACTTAGCTCGAGTCTACTGGTGATGGCATAATAAATGCTGAAAATTGAGTCTAAATGAAGTTATCATTTTGGGGAATTACACCACTACCGTATTATGGTAGTGATGTATGGATGAAGGTGAATATTTTCTCTTTTTGTAAGTCAAAATACACAGGCGTTAAAAGAGTATGTTCTGGTGTAAGCAATCCCTCACAGCCGAAAGTTTTATTTGTCACAAAGCGACGGAAATTATGGTAACAATAGATCTCCCCCTAGCTGAAGCCATATCTTTATATTGCCTTTCAGTTGAAATGATCTGTGAATTGAAACCCGTTGCGTTAAAGGTACAATGTAGATACCTGTCTACAGGCCTGTAATACAATACTAGATACCTGTAATACAATACCTGATGTCTGTACACTTTACACAATATACATTTTAGCAAGTTCCTGCAAACGCACCAAAATTCTTTCAATACGGCCACATAAAGTTTGATCAAGAGAAAGAAAACAATGAACTGTATACACTATCGCCCAAGGCCATACGACAATTCAGAGAAGAGACGAGGGGGATTTTCCTGTTTACATGGTATTATTGGCTATGTGTCATCCTCTTTCAAAATTAGTTTCAAATAAACCACTTCACACCACAACAGTTCTGTCTGTAAATGTCACATATCTCTTTTATAAGTCTGTTTGTATTTCCACGATTAATAACCCTGACACATGGAAGCCGATTCAATAATTGTTTGTTTGTTTGATTGGGGGTTTGTAGCGCCGTACTTAAAGTTATTTCACTTATATGGTGGTGTGCCAGCTCAATGGGTGAAGGAAACCACCCTCGATACCACTGACACTAAGAAAGACAAGACGGGACAAATACATATAACAACCATAGGACGTAATACAAAACTATCACACATAGATCGGCCTCATGTTAGCTCTGGAAGCAGCCCCAGGGCATCATGAAGCTCCATCCGAACCCTCCACTGTATACACCGATATTTAGAAACAACTGAAATCTAGTTGAATATTACTAGCCTTATTTCCCCTTATTGCCACTGCTGACTTAATAATAACAAGATAATAGCCATCCACGTGATATGGTTTCATAAATATATAGGACACTTAGAGAAATAATTTCGTTTGTAAATACGTTTTGTAAATATACGGTTCGAAGCTTAGTGTAATTATGTATAATTTCAATAAGTAAAATGTCTGTTTTACTGTTATTCTATAGATAATCGTTTTAGTTTGATTACAACTAACGCTAGCCAGCCTGGGTGTACGCTAACAGCTGAAAGCCGGTGTCAGTTTCAATATTCAGTCATACAATATTGTATAAAATAATGGATAAGCACGAACTTGGAAAAGGCTCCTTCCTAAAGTGGCAATCACGATAAAAACAATGCAACGTTGATGAAAATGACACGAAACACCATAATAAAAGAGAAGCACAGGATGACATATACGTGATCTCAATAAGGAAGATGACAAGGATGCACGTTGATAACCGGCCTAGACGCATTTGTGAGATGTAAAATTATAGCGGAACAAATTTGCATTATGTTTTCGTTATTTTGGGATAACGATTTCTTAGTTTGAACAGATCCTCGTTCAGACAATTTTGCAGGTCGAAACCCGGCCGGGAATCAAACCCACGACCCTCCGAGTTAGGCCCTGAATCGCCATCAGTAATAGGTAGCGGACATTCACTACCCCTCTGATAGAACAGCAATCCAGCTGACTAACCTACTTTGTAGAAGGCTGAAGGTCTAAGTGGCCGGCATTTACTGCTGGCCATTCAGTCGCCTAACTTTAGGGGTCGTTTGTTAGATTCCCGGACGGGTTTCAACCTGCAAAAGTTTTTGAATTAGAATCTGTTCAAACTAACAAAGAGTTATACCAAAATATCGAGCACACTGCTAATATATTCACTTTCAAAAAGACACAAAAATAAATTTTAAATGCAATATGTTTTAAAGTGTTTAGTACGTTTTAAACCGGTTTATAGGGTGTCATCCTCTTAACAAATTACACCCATCTATACGGTCTCTGTGAGATTGTAAAGCCTTATAACACCCACTGTATTTACATGAGCCTGTATCAGAAATCTAACGACATCTAGTGCAGGGCAGCTGGGCCTACATCTCTAAAATGAAATGTAGAGGCATGTAAGCTGTTCAAAAGATGAGTCCCTGTGCAGTGTTCGCAGAGTAATGTGTGAGAGACAGGACAAGTTTACAAAAGATGGCGACATGGCTGATCTATTGACATAGACTTGTTAGTAAAGGCCATCGTGTATAGTGGCAGTGGGATGTACACAGACACATGTACACAGTTGGCCTGTAGCTAAAACAAAGCCGTTAAACACGTACTAACAACCTTCTAAATGATGATAAAGCAAAACATAATAATAGAGGCTTTTTTGTTTGTTTTTTTTGTATCCTCAATACTATAACAAACAGTAGAAAAACGTGCTTATAGAGTTTCGCATCCTTCATTATCTAATATGAAGTCCTTTTAAAGTCCTTTATATCACAATTCAATAAGAAACTGCCACGTTGGTTACTGAATAAAATACGTTTACTTCTATTCGTAATATTGTCAACCTAGGCTCGATCAATCAATGTGAACTGCTCGCTGACACTCTGGACTTTAACATGACCTGAGCTGTATTTGGCCAAAGCTGCAGTGTGTTATTGACCTCACTTTTTTAAAGCTGGAAATCAAACAAAAATATTGAAACAGAGAGCTAAGCTGCTGCGGCAAGTCAAAGATTTGGAATCCAGCTTGTTAATTAAACAAAATTTAAAAAAAAAAGTTCTCTCACCTTTTTAAAAATGTATCGAGAAATGAAACTTGGGTTAGATTTTTATGCATAAAATTGTCATACTTCGATCAATGAAAACAGTCATGTAGATTAAAGGTTTACCACAACGTATAATGTACATAGCCCTACACGATGATAACACGTGTAAATATTCAAATACGTGGAGTGTAATGGACTGGAATGATGCATGCGCAGACTTGTTAAGTAATACAAACTTGAGCATTAAGTCACTTTTGTGTCTCTCAAGCTAGAAATAAAACATGGCTATTAAGCAAATCCTCAGAATCCGATATGATTCCTTTGCTAGTTATACAGTTTTATGATCAAATATATGCATACTTGTTTTAAATATTGTTATATCGTGATTGACAATATACGTGATATAACTAATGACCGGTCTATAAAAAAGTATATATTGGTCTAACTATTCATCAACAGATTATGTCGGAGTTTCTTTTATGGTTTAAATCGTATGGAAAAGGTATTTAGATGTTGCAACTGTGTGGAAAATGTACGTATTATGTTCCTTAAATTCTCCGCAAGCGGTAATAAAGGTTCGTTCATAACTGGTTATGTATGCCTCATATTATCCCCTTTGCTTTCCCATACCCCTCCCCACCCCCTATATCTTTAGGTTCGTAGATTTTAGTTACGTGAAGACTTAAGAAAGTGTGAGCCAAAAAATATCAGCAATTTAAAATATGATATCAGCCAGTTAACAATTACTCGCAATCTTTATCTGGATATGTTGGACTTCGACACACGAAAATGTATGTCATTATATATAAACAGACCTGACTTCTATGTATTGCCTTAGCGTGCGTAAAGCAAATGTGTATATAATTTGGGATATACGTGTGCGTCTATGTTACAATAAATAAATTATAGGGCGTTTTTTAAGTGGCAAGATGCCACCGTTACTATAAACAACAGAGGTAGGCCGCTTTCAACATTCACTTACATTTTGAAACCATTCTGTTTCACATAAGTATACCGTGAGTAAAATATAAACTAGAATTATATACATGTATTAATCGTAAACGTCAACACTGTACTAGTTTCCAGTGAGACTTACCCTCCATGGAGGAATAGAATCTGGTAGCACTCGATCTAGCTAGAGGTATTAGATCACTTGCCCATTTCTCTACATGTATCAATTGTGAAGGTCAATACTTTGTATATAGTTTCCAGCGATACTTACCCTGGAGGCCTGGAATCAGGTACCACTCGATGTAGAGGTATTAGATCACTCGCCAACACATTCACATGGAATGTTTCCATGTACGATTTAGCCAATTCCGCTTCGTGACCAACAAAGGTCACCCCACGTCCCATTTCACCGATTCTCCCCAAATCATTGCTGCCATAGTCGTCAATGAGACGATTACCAGTCTTGATATGTTGATTTTTGTTGAAATCAGAGGCAGATATTTCAACACCGGAACTACCGTCGGATAAAAAGGGTTTTATTTTGGGGAAAATGTCGCCTTTTTGAGCTGGAGCATAACTAATCTTGGAAGCTTTTGGCACAATGAGATGGTCATAACCATTGCTTTTCCGTTGAACGTGTTCACGAACATTCTGCCGCAATGTTTGGCCATTTGACAGCGTCGTTTGAGGTGTGGCGTAACGACTCAGCGCCACGCTTATTCTCCCTATGAAGAAGCCATACAGCGCCACACACAAGCATAGAGAAAACGTAATAGTAATGACATATCTTGATGTCAAACGCATATGGCTGTTGAATGGGAACCGGAGAGGACCGCGAGATACGCAGTCACAACTCACATCACACACACTGAGAAATCCCAAGCGAAATCCAAGACGCCCTGTCTAACTTACTGTATATGTCTATCTATCGCTTTGTTGAATAGACACAAACTAGATGGTTCACTCACCATTTCTATTTGATATCAAATATAACACATTCATACTCAGCCTTTATAAATTCTATAAAAAGCTTAGATTTGACATTTCCTCATTCAACTAGATACGTTTCATCCTTTTCCTCAGCTGGAAGAATTACTCGGTTCAAATGAGAAAATATGCAAGTTTTCTCAACGTTAACATGTAAATCAAAGTCCTCGTTTCATCAACAGTCTAGGTTCTAACTTTCCAACCTCTACTGCCCTGAAGAAAAAGACAAGTGAATGCATGTGTTGTTACAAATCCAACTGTCAACTCGGCCCGATCAGGTATTTACCTTGGGCCGTCAGACTTCCTCCTAAGCGATAAAAACACAGCTACATCTGCCTAGCCCAGCTAGAGGACGGCCTTAACCACTGGCCTCACACAGATTTTCTACTTATCACATGAGATATTTTAGCAGTTACGTCAGTCAAGTCGAGATCGAGTGTGCCGTAAACCCAGTAACCTATACACCACTTATATATAATGGAGATGTTGTATTCGTTTACATTTCGAAAGCAATCAGATTTCACAAAATCTCCACGTGCTCAATACACTTTAACCAAACCTTATTACTTCAAATAATTAACCTCCCGTATTCCACTGATCTATAGCAAATGTGGCGAAATATCACTCCGGATTTAAAAACTAATTTCCTAAATACTATCTTGATCTTAACGCCAAAAATATAAATTAAGCTACAGTATTGAAAAAAGGGAAACATTTCGGGAGTTAAGAATTGTGTGTACAAAATAAATTTTACACCATACGTTTGTTTAAAAGTTTGACAACTATAGGATCTATATATAGGCCTATATATTTAAACTTTATTCACGAGCAACTATTTATTAGATAAAAAATATATATTTAAATATATATATATGACAGTGGCTGCAAATATGCATAGCGTGAGAAAAAGATTATCCAATTTCTCTTAGATTCATATTCAAAATCATTCACCACTGGTACTTGCTATTGAAAGATTTATAGACTCAAGCCATATCCATCGTTGTACACGGGCCCTCGTTGGATAACCATGGAGTATTGATACCATATATATTGTGTTATTATAATATAATTATACATCCTGAGCTATTATATACCGGTAAATATTGCGGAAGTTTAAATTAAAATATATGCAGGATTATTAAATGTGTCCAGCGTTAACATGGTTACACATTCATTCACTTGATCGTAATATTCCCCACATATTTGATAAGACTGCATATTTTCATATTCCTAAATCAGCAAACTAGCAAACTGGGTGCTAGGTTGGTGCGTTTTAAACACTAAATGAATATCTTTTCCACACACTTTACCTGGTTCCCAATTGAAGTCTATACTGAATACATTGATTAACACAGGGTTTTTCACTAATATGACGACTGTGTATTTCCAAAGAGTAAACGACGCAACCATTGTAAAATTAACTTTGCCATAGAACAACACTTTTTAAACCTGGGGTTGGTAATGCGAGATTCAACTAAATATTGTTACAATTTAAACTTCAATATCTCAGTAAAGTCGGACGACGTGGGTCGCGATACCGATTAAAGCATTTTTAACAGAATGAAGGCCTGTATCAATGTCGATATCTGTGTACATATATGTTTTAATGTAGAGAAATACAAATATAAAATCGAACGTAAACGTTAGATCATGTAGATCGCGATTTACATTATAAATCCAGGTAGCCGCGAGTTATAGAGCTTAAATACTAGCCATGCATATGAAAACTATAAAAGACTAGATACAATAGCTAGTCTCGGTAAGACTCGACCCAGTGAACACACGAGTATATGGTATTCAAAACTCACACCTGGTTTGAATAGTATATAAGAGGTTGTTTATTTGAAAGTAAACCCCAGAGGCACAACCGACTTCCGCTTCTTTTGTTATTATAATACGTGATGTTCAAGTTAATTGTCCGATTCAGTTTAGTCTGCATGATTGGATGATGAGCAGGGAATATTATACTGCAATACACTGGAATAGATCAAACCCCTACGGTTATTTGTAAGGAACTTTTGGAAGGTGTATGATGTCGATTCTGATGCTTATAATATATAGACTATAACATCGTTGAATGGCATTGAGATATTGATTAACTAAAAAGGCACAACATTATATGGATTATGGATGGCAACTTCTCGTATATTTTGACGCAACGTTTTAATGTCTATTCTGACATCGTTCTCAAGCATATAAAACAGTTTTAAAAATTGAAGTATATATACAGAAAATTCTTGTGTGTTAACAATAGTTGTGATAAGGTAAGAAAAACAAAAAGGGTTTACGGAGTGCAAAGATCATCAAATGGTCATAATCACATATGTAAATATATATTATAATAATCTGAATGTGTTAATGTGTGTTTAGTTGTACATTATATATCTAGACAGTGTTGTTAATAGCAGTTAAGTTAACAACTCCTGGGGGGGTAACAGTGTAAGCCCTTGCAGTCAAACCATGGAGCTAAAGGAGTAACAACTCCGCCACTTCAAAGTGTGCAATGATCAATTCCGCCAGACGCCTCACCGCTGGATTATTCACAGTCGAGTGAGCACGATTTGGGCTAGATGGCTTG